>JACEFO010000503.1:0-38353 GCA_015342445.1 Digitaria exilis | reverse complement strand
AGGCCCCGACTCCGACATGGACACTGAGGACGACATGCCTCCCCTTCCCGCTCCACCTTCCCCTATGGGCAGCGAGGCTACCGCTAACAACCTTGATGACTTTTAGAGTGGTAGTGGCAATGACTCCTCCGCTAGCCTAGAGTTTGGCTTCATGATGTAATAGGCTAGATGGAGTTGAGCTCCCCATTTTATCTTTTGTGGCATTGTAAATTTAATGGTGGGAACTTGATGGTGATGTAAGGGCTGTATTGAACACATCTGCAGCCTCCCTTCGTTTTAATTATTCATGGTTCTTCCTTTCATTTCTGGGCTGTGATGTGAACTAGAAAGTTGTTTGGAATTTATCCAACTAAATGACCACCAAATTGCAAACCCAATTGGATAAGCGAATAAAAATGGC
The DNA here is from genome assembly GCA_015342445.1 of Digitaria exilis. Classification (NCBI taxonomy): domain Eukaryota; kingdom Viridiplantae; phylum Streptophyta; class Magnoliopsida; order Poales; family Poaceae; genus Digitaria; species Digitaria exilis. The sequence continues at coordinate 37,953 of JACEFO010000503.1, read as the reverse complement.
AGTGAAAACACCACAGCTCGGCCTGCTGAAAAACAGCAAACGCAGAGAGCTGAGAATTGAACTTTTCGGCTTAGTTCCAGTCCGAATTTGAAATTGAGCCCAACATGAAAGTTGTAGAGCATGAAATTTTCGAGCTACTGACCGAATGGGAGCTTATGCCTTGTTTCCTGTTGAGAGATATGAATTTTCTCCCAAACTGCGTGCTGGTTTGTCATTCTGCGCAGTATACTTCAAATGTTGTCACATTCTACCTTGTCATTTATTATGCAAGTTTATGAAATGTGGCTAATATAAGTCCCTACTGCAGATGGCAATCACCCGCAGCGGTCACGATGCTAGCGGCTCCAATGCTAACCGGCAGGGGCCTGAGGGGCAACAGCAGCCACCGCCTCCTCCTCCTCCGCAGCAACCTCCGACGTGGCAGCAACTGTATGCCACCCAGACGGAGATTCTTCGGAACCTGCAGCATCAGCAGCAGATGATGCAGCAGCAGATGATGCAGCAGGGAGGACAGCGAGCCCCTCAGCCTCAGGTGGCTCGATACGAGGATTTTCTGGCGACACACCCGCCGATCTTCTCTCGTGCCGACGAACCTTTGGAGGCCGACACATGGATTCGAGCCATTGAGTCCAAGTTCACCATACTGGCCACGCCTTGCACCGCCAGTCGCAAGGTCGTGTTCGCGGCGCAGCAGCTCCGCGGCCCAGCTCTCCTTTGGTGGGAGAACTACCTGGCCCTGCAGCAGGAGGGTCACGTAGTTGAGTGGGATGAGTTCAAGGCTGCATTCAAAGCTCATCACATTCCAGCCGGTCTGGTGGAAAGAAAGTTGAACGAGTTTCTGGCGCTGACCCAAGGTACTCGCACGGTGCTGCAGTACGCTCAGGCCTTCAACGGTCTGTGCCCTTATGCGGGTCACCATGCTGACTCCGATGAGAAGAAGCTTGAAAGGTTCCGCCGTGGCCTTAACACCAAGCTGAAGGCGCAGTTGGCCACTACCCGTGCTCCCACGTACGGTGATCTTGTCAACCTTGCCATTGCTCAAGAAGACGCCAATACGGTGCATAAGGCGGAGAAGAAGAGGAAGGCTCCCGCTGGACCGTCTGGCTCGCAGCCCCAGAGGTTCCGCCTGGTTCCCCCGGCTGCACCGCAGGGACAGTCCAGGGCACCTCAGGGAGGTGGTTGGGTTGCTAGGCCGCCACAGCTTAACGCGCCTCGTTTCCCTCCACCGCCGCAGCAGCAAGCACCCAGGCAGAATACACCGCAGCCAGCTCGTCCTGGAGCCGGCTATCAATGCTTCAAGTGTGGAAGCAAAGATCACTTTATCAAGGACTGCCCACAGAACAGACAGCAGAACCAGCGCCCTGGGAATCAACAAGGCAAGGGCAAGCAGCAGCAGCGAGTGCAAGTCCGCCAAGGACGGCTCAACTACACCAACTTGGCTGACTTACCCGAGGGAGCCCCAGACATGACTGGTATCTTCCCTATCTGCACTCAACCTGCTGTGATATTATTTGATTCTGGAGCAACGCATAGTTTCATAAGCACAAGATTCCATGTGAAATGCGGATTAAAATCATACCATACCAAATCCTCCTATGTGATATCAACTGCGGGAGGCAAAATTGCATCCAACCAAGTCACCCACAAAGTTCCAATCAGGCTAGGAAGTAAAACATTCCCTACTGATTTGATTCTACTTGGTATGGAAGGGATTGACATTGTGCTAGGAGCCAATTGGATGACTCAGCACAAGGTTGTCCTAGATATTGCGGAACGAGTTGTTGAGATAAACTCACCTACGCATGGCCCGAGTGTGCTATATCTGCCACGACGGACTTGCGTTGATGCGTGTGCTTATTCTATGGTCGAAACCCAACTAAAGGACATTCCGGTGGTATGTGAGTATGCCGATGTATTTCCGGATGACTTACCAGGGATGCCGCCGGATAGGGACGTTGAATTTGTGATTGAATTGCAACCTGGCACAGCACCTATATCAAAGAGACCCTATAGGATGCCACCCAATGAATTGGCTGAATTAAAAATTCAACTCCAAGAATTGCTAGATAAAGGTTTCATTCGCCCAAGTGTGTCACCGTGGGGATGTCCCGCTATCTTCGTGAAGAAGAAGGACCATTCCTTGAGGTTGTGTATTGACTACCGGCCTCTCAATGCGGTAACTATTAAGAACAAGTATCCGTTACCCCGAATTGACATCCTGTTTGATCAACTAGCTGGCGCCAGAGTGTTCTCCAAGATTGACCTTCGCTCTGGCTATCACCAAATAAAAATCAGACCTTGTGATATTCCGAAGACTGCCTTCTCCACACGTTACGGACTCTATGAGTTCCTGGTCATGTCTTTTGGACTCACCAACGCCCCAGCCTATTTCATGTACCTCATGAACTCGGTCTTCATGTCTGAATTAGACAAGTTTGTGGTGGTTTTCATCGACGACATTCTTGTATACTCCAAGAATGAGGAAGAGCACGCTGAGCACCTTCGCATTGTTCTTCAGCGACTGCGAGACCACCAACTCTACGCCAAATTCTCCAAGTGTGAATTCTGGTTAGGGAGTGTGAAGTTTTTGGGCCACACGATTTCCAAAGATGGTATATCCGTAGATCCATCCAAAGTACAAGAGGTACTAGATTGGCAGCCACCTACCTCAGTTCACGAGATTCGGAGTTTTCTGGGATTAGCCGGCTACTACCGTCGCTTCATTCCGGATTTCTCTCGGATTGCGAAGCCTATGACCGAACTTTTGAAGAAGGGAGTTAAATTTGAGTGGAATGACAAATGTGAGGAAGCTTTCCACGCCCTGCGAAGACTTTTAACTTCAACCCCAGTTTTGGCTCAGCCGGATTGCACCAAGCCGTATGATGTTTATTGTGACGCATCAGGCACCGGTCTTGGTTGTGTTCTCATGCAAGAGAACCGGGTCATCGCTTATGCTTCGCGAGCACTCCGACCTCATGAGCAAAACTACCCCACGCACGATCTTGAGTTAGCCGCGGTCATTCATGCTCTCAAGATGTGGAGGCACTATTTGATGGGTGTTCCCTGCAACATATATACAGACCACAAGAGCCTTAAATATGTCTTCACTCAGGCCCATCTGAATATGAGACAACGCAGATGGTTGGAGTTAGCTAAGGACTATGACCTCAGTGTGCATTATCACCCCGGGAAGGCTAATGTCGTTGCGGATGCACTCAGCCGCAAGGCTCGTTGCCATTGTCTTTCCGTGGAGTCCTACGCTGACACCCTGTGTCACGAAATGGCAAAACTCAACTTAGAGATTGTTCCACACGGGTACTTCAACCATATTGCAGTGGAACCAACCTTGCACGATCAGATTGTTATGGCCCAATTAAATGATGCGGGCGTTAAAGTGCTCAAAAGAAAATTGTCTAAAGAGAAAGTGAAAGAGAAGTACAAGTGCTTCCGGTTAGACGGGCAAGGAGTCCTATGGTTTGGACACCGCCTCATGGTGCCCAAAAACATGGAACTCCGGAGGAAGATTATGGATGAGGCACATCTCTCCAAATTTTCTATCCATCCTGGCAGCACCAAAATGTATCAAGATTTGAAACAAAACTTTTGGTGGACTCGAATGAAGCGAGAAATTGCCACATATGTGTCGGAATGTGACACCTGCCAGCGGGTTAAGGCCAGCCACTTAAAGGTAGCAGGCACGCTTCAACCTCTACCTATTCCCTCGTGGAAGTGGGAAGATATAAGCATGGACTTTATTGTTGGACTTCCCAGGACCCCTCAGGGCCATGATTCCATTTGGGTAATTGTGGATCGCCTTACCAAGACCGCGCATTTTGTTCCGATCAATATCACTTATACTGCTAAGAAATACGCGGAGATTTATTTGGAGCGGATCGTTTGTCTACACGGGGTACCCAAGACGATAATTTCGGATCGTGGTGCTCTGTTCGTAGCACGTTTTTGGGAGCAATTGCAAATGTCCCTAGGCACTAAACTGATCCGTAGCTCAGCATATCACCCACAGACCGATGGGCAGACAGAAAGGGTAAATCAAATACTTGAAGATATGCTTCGAGCCTGTGTTATTCATTATGGGAAGAATTGGGAGAAGTGTTTGTCTCTGGCCGAATTCTCCTATAATAACAGCTACCAATCAAGTTTAAAAATGGCACCTTTCGAAGCCCTATATGGTAGAAGATGTCGGACCCCGTTGTGTTGGTCCCAGGCAGGCGAGAGATACACTTATGGCCCTGACCTTGTGAAAGAAGCCGAAGAAAAGGTTAGGATCATTCGGGAAAATTTGAAAACCGCCCAGACACGACAAAAGAGCTACTTTGATCAGCGGCGAAAGCCACTTCAGTTTGAAGTTGGTGATCATGTGTATCTAAAAGTCTCCCCGACCAAGGCTGTGCAAAGGTTTGGACTTAGAGGCAAACTTGCACCTCGCTTTATCGGCCCGTACGCAATCACTCAACAATGTGGGCCGGTAGCTTATCAAGTGAAGCTTCCCAAGAGACTTTCAGCGATACACAATGTGTTTCACGTTTCTCAACTCAAAAGATGTCTTCGTGTTCCGACCGAGGTCGTTGAACAAGAGGAACTCTCGGTTGAACCGGATCTCTCTTATGATGAGTATCCTGTCAAGATCCTCGACGAGAAAGAGCGACAGACACGAAGGAAGGGAATTAAAATGTATAAAATTCAGTGGAGTCATCATTCTGAAGACGAAGCCACGTGGGAAACCGAGGATTATCTCCGGAAGAATTTCCCCGACATACTTTCATAAGCTGAGGTATTCTTTTCCCCTCTTTACCATTAAGCGTAATCGAATCTCGGGGCGAGATTCCTTTTAAGGGGGTAGGCTGTGACATCTCTGATGTCAAATTAACTAAAAAGTGCATTTAAGATTAATGCAACAGAGATTTAAGGTTGGAATTCAAAAATCTCTCGAAATTCACCAAAATTCAAACTTAAACTCCAAAAACAGGGATTAATTGGCACCAACCGAAAACTCGAGATTTTTGTACTAAACTTGAAAATCTCCCAAAATAAAAGTTGTTTGGCATAAAAATTAAACCCTAGTCACTGTTTGGAATTTTTGAAAATTTTGCGGTTTAGACCCTCAAAAACTCAAATTACCGGTTTTGGCACATTTCTGTTTTTGGGCTTTTTGAGCTTGAAAAACTTCGAATTTCAAGTTCATCCCAAAAAGGAAGTTGTGTCCCATCTTTCAATCTACAACTTTTATTTTTGCACTTTTTCAAGTTCAGTTCAAAATTTTGGAGAAAATTTGAATTCAAACCCGGCGCTCCCCGGGCCGTGAACAGTGCCCCTGGCGCGCGCCGCGGCGGCCAGAGCTCGGCTGCCACGCGGCCGGCGCGCGGCTCAGGCGGCGCTGACGCGGCCAAGGCGCGGCGGAGCGTGGCGCTCGTCGTCTAGCGCTTGTCCGACCACTGTGGAGCCGTCGAGTCGCCGCCGTCGCCTCCCTCCTCCTCGCGCCGCGGACGCCATCATGGCGGTCGCGCGCGTCGCGGTCGCGCGCGCGCGAGCGCGCTGCGCTGGCGCTCTGCTGGCGCTAGGAGCCGCCCACATCGCGCCAAAACCGCTGAGGAAGATCCCCACTTCAACACGCCGCGATCCCCCTCGCCTGCAGCGCCCTCCCCACTCGCGCCGAGCTCACTGTGCGGCTATGGCGGGTCGCGTCGAGCATTAACGCGCTCGCGCGCTCCCGAGGCAATGCCGCACTCCCCTCGCGCACTCGAGCACCCCACTGAGCTCCCCACTCACTCCACTCGCTCGCTCAGACCTCCAGTGAGCCTCCTCGCGCGCTCCCCCTCCTTCTTCTTCCTCGCGACGCACGGACCGAACTAGAGCTCATCGCAAAATTCGTCGCGTCCACGCAGCCATTCCCAAATCCACTCCGCGCACAGCTTGACCACTCCCCTAGCTCCGTTTCCCCCAACTTTCCCCAGCACATTGCCCATTCCCGAGCTCGAATTTCCAAGTTCCCCCAAATCGACTTTTCCGGCCGTCGAACCACCTCACCGTCGAGACCCTACTCCGAGCCTTCCCCGAGCCTCCTCGAGCACGCCGTTGGCTTCCCCAAGCTCTGCTGGTGCTCTAGGACCTCTTCCCCCACCGCGAGCGGCACCGAGCTCGCCGGCGCAGACCCCGCAGCGGCCGCGCCGCCACCTCCTCGTCGCCGGCGTAACTCCGTCGACCCCCGGCCTCCCAACCGTGCTCAAACGACTCGTGGTGAGCCAAAGACCATTTCCCCCCACTTCCCCGAGCCCAGTTCGCCGTGGTTTGCCCGGCGTAACTCCGGCGAGCTCCCGAGGGCCATTGTTCATCGTCTACCTCTTTCCAGGGTCTTTCGTGCAAAAGTGCAGGACCTGTTCGCGAAAGTTTGAAAGTTCTAGGGTTCTCGGTGAAAATAGATTCTTACCCTAGATTTGATTTTTCCCGAATCTTGTAAAATCGATTAAAAATCGTAGAAAAATCGGAAAAATGTGCAAAAATACTCTCTGGAATCGTTAGAGTCTAAACTACAATCTCTATTAGACATGTTATTGCTTTTAGTGAACTGTTATTGAATTAAAAATCAAACTAGGAAAACCTAAAGTTGTGCACCATTTCAAATCCATAGCTCCGCTGGGGTTGAGCTTTGGGTATGTTGTGCATATAGGCTTTGGACAGCTTGTGTCCAAAGGAGACTCAAAAATATGGTGTGTAGCTCCAGTTATTGATTTAAATGTGATTTCTGACTTTCTGCAGTAAAGAAATTGTTAAAAATAAATTGTGCAGCGAAAAACCGTTATTTTGCTCCGGAGAACTAAAAACTTGTTAGTACACATGTTAAAAATAAGAAACTTAATTTTTGCTCTGTTTAGGATGACAAATAATTAAATATGTGTTTTTGGATAGAAAAATAATGAGGACTACCCAAGGGTTATTTTGAGCCACCACTTGGCCAGAGCCCTCCTCATGATATTGCTTAGCCTTGGTAGGAAGATCTCCTGAAATAGATGAAATTTCAATTTATTATGCCTTTAATTCACTTCCTGCAGCTAGCTGTTTATAGATTTTTAATAAATTATGTGTAACTCGAAATTAGCTAAATTTTGGAGTGAGCTTAGCTCTTATACTCCAGTAGCTGTCATAAAGTTTATGGCTAAAATTGATGAACAGAAATGAAGAAACAAAAATGGGAAAGAATCTAGGTGGAAATTGAAATGTATAAATGAATAAACCTTTTTGAGTAATTAATTGAAATAAAATGGTTAGAATCTGAAATTCAGAAACAGCCACCCTAACTTGTGAAGAAATAAATAAAATTCTTTTATATATGTACACAATCACCATCGAATTCAACTAAAACCTTTTTCACACCGACACCTTGCTTTGGTGGAGAAAATGCAAATATCTAAGTATGTCTAGGTGAATATGGCCTTCAAGGCCCTAGTCTTAGCATCAAAAGGGCAGCCGCCTTAAAACTTATGCATATCATGTAGAAGGCGTTCTTCCGGACGGCGACTACACCCTCGTCCCCGCAGAAGAGGAGCAAGTTCCGGAGCCCGACGCCGGTGCAGACGTGACCAACGCAGGAGCTAACTCTCAGCCCGAGCAGGAAGGCAAGCCCCGGAGCATGACCTAAATCTTACTAAATTATGCACTTGAATTCTCTATGTTTGTGCATTTACGTTTCTAGGAGTTGATTGAATACCATAGCTGCAATATTTTCCTAGTACCTATGACTTGCAATACTAGTATGAAAGGTTCGGTAGAGCATTGCTGTAGGTTCGTTACAAGTCGAGTGATTTCCTGTCACTCGCGAGACATAGGAATTGTTCGTCTTTACTTATGTTGGAATCATAAGGATTGACGGGCGGGAGGATAGATGTAGATCTCCCGTCCGTGTTTGATAATTGGTTAAGGTCGGAAGGTGTGGATACTAAGTCAAGTTTTTGAACGTACCACATGCATGCCGGTATATGGGAGCCGGTAAGCCCGGTACCAGCTTGAAGCAGCTAGGGCCGATAGCCATCTCTCCTTGGAAACTCTGTTTTCCCTTGCCGTACACTCGTGGATGTATGCGTGATGCTGTGAGTGAAGCAGTAAACCTTCATCCTAAGGAAGTGGACCCGGTTCCGAATTGTGGATAGATGGGAAAGGTTGGGAAATGCTTGTACCTTTTATCTCAAGCAGAGTATCCGTGTGTGTGGGGTTTTCCCTGGCCAGGTAGCACAAATTCGGTTCGAACTGTCCGCTTCTCGCGGTTAATGAGACTGCTTGACCGTCACGTCACATCGAGTAATAAGTGGAATTTGAGATTATGAATTTGTTCTATGAATTAAATTGTATTGCTCCACTTGTATGCTTAGAGAGGATGCTAATCTAGAATGGTTAAACTTATTAGAATACGGTGCTAAAACTTGAAAGCAAGGATCTACCTTTAGTCGCTTTTTGGCAAACAAACCCACCAGCCAAAAGCCTTTCATTGTCTAGATGTCGGTGATGTAGTTTTCACCCGACGGGTAAGCCTTGCTGAGTATTAGTATACTCAGCCTTGCTTGTGGCATTATTTTTCAGGTATAATCTTGGATGTGGATGCTATGACTTGGCCTGCCCAGGTTCCACCTGGCTGGCACATCGAATGGGTCCCGTCCTCTGGCGAGGATCGGGAGGAGTAGCTTCGTGGCAGGCCTCATCACGGAGTTACTTGTTTCGTCGTTAGTTTATTTACTTCCGCTGCAATGAACTTCTAAATTTCAGTTGTTGAACTTTTAATTTCCGCTGCAAAAACTTGTGTACTCTGATTTTAATTTGAACTCAGTCTGTAATAACTTTGTACCCTATGTTTGTAATTTAATCTGTGGAATGTTGTAATCTCTTGAACTCACCTTCGTGTGGGCCTGCTGCTGTTACGATCTAGTTAAGTACGTGGTTTAATCGGGTTTAATCCGACGGCGCTCCAGCTTATTCCGGATTAAGTGCCTGACTACGTGGTTAGTGGTCTGAGGGTACTTAACTTGGAATAATTTCGGAGTGGTCCGCCACATAACGGAGTAGATTGGAAGTGTCCGTAGCAAAAAACCCATTCTAAAATTCGTTGTTACAAGGCAGTGCATCAGGGCACCAAAACGGGCTCGTTTCGTTCCGTTTTGCATGCAGAAGGTACCGAAACGCACCAGATCACTCCCTATCATCATTTTGGGTCCAATTGAGGCTATTGGGTATGTTCGTGCGAAAAAATTCAACAGAATTTCGGGGCGCGAAACAGTACATTCGGGTGTCGAAACACCCGTTTTGCTTCGGTTTTCGTGCAGTAGGTAACCGAGTGATCCAAAACGCTCCCAAACATCATTTAGGGCCTAACGGCTTAGATTGGAAGTGTCCATAGCGAAAACCCATTTTGAAGTTCGTTGTTACGGGGAAGTGCATCCGGGCACCAAAACGGGCCCGTTTTGCTACGTTTTGCATGCAGCAGGTACCGAAACGCGCCAGATCACTCCCTAACATCGTTTTGGGTCCAACGGAGGCTATTGGGTATGTTCGTGCGAAAAAATTCAACAGAAGTTCGGGGCGCGAAACAGTACATTCGGGTGTCGAAACACCCGTTTTGCTTCGATTTTCGTGCAGTAGGTAACCGAGTGATCCAAAACACTCCCAAACATCATTTAGGGCCTAACGGCTTAGATTGGAAGTGTCCATAGCGAAAAACCCATTTTGAAGTTCGTTGTTACAGGGAAGTGCATCCGGGCACCAAAACGGGCCCGTTTCGCTCCGTTTTGCATGCAGCAGGTACCGAAACGCGCCAGATCACTCCCTAACATCGTTTTGGGTCCAATGGAGGCTATTGGGTATGTTCGTGCGAAAAATTCAACAGAAGTTCGGGGCGCGAAACAGTGCATTCGGGTGTCGAAACACCCGTTTTGCTTCGATTTTCGTGCAGTAGGTAACCGAATGCTCCAAAACACTCCCAAACATCATTTAGGGCCTAACGGAGTAGATTGGAAGTGTCCGTAGCGAAAAACCCATTTTGAAATTCGTTGTTACGAGGCAGTGCATCAGGGCACCAAAACGGGCTCGTTTCGCTCCGTTTTGCATGCAGAAGGTACCGAAACGCACCAGATCACTCCCTATCATCATTTTGGGTCCAATGGAGGCTATTGGGTATGTTCGTGCGAAAAAATTCAACAGAAGTTCGGGGCGCGAAACAGTACATTCGGGTGTCGAAACACCCGTTTTGCTTCGATTTTCGTGCAGTAGGTAACCGAGTGATCCAAAACGCTCCCAAACATCATTTAGGGCCTAACGGCTTAGATTGGAAGTGTCCATAGCGAAAAACCCATTTTGAAGTTCGTTGTTACGGGGAAGTGCATCCGGGCACCAAAACGGGCCCGTTTCGCTCCGTTTTGCATGCAGCAGGTACCGAAACGCGCCAGATCACTCCCTAACATCGTTTTGGGTCCAACGGAGGCTATTGGGTATGTTCGTGCGAAAAAATTCAACAGAAGTTCGGGGCGCGAAACAGTACATTCGGGTGTCGAAACACCCGTTTTGCTTCGATTTTCGTGCAGTAGGTAACCGAGTGATCCAAAACACTCCCAAACATCATTTAGGGCCTAACGGCTTAGATTGGAAGTGTCCATAGCGAAAAACCCATTTTGAAGTTCGTTGTTACGGGGAAGTGCATCCGGGCACCAAAACGGGCCCGTTTCGCTCCGTTTTGCATGCAGCAGGTACCGAAACGCGCCAGATCACTCCCTAACATCGTTTTGGGTCCAATGGAGGCTATTGGGTATGTTCGTGCGAAAAAATTCAACAGAAGTTCGGGGCGCGAAACAGTGCATTCGGGTGTCGAAACACCCGTTTTGCTTCGATTTTCGTGCAGTAGGTAACCGAATGCTCCAAAACACTCCCAAACATCATTTAGGGCCTAACGGAGTAGATTGGAAGTGTCCGTAGCGAAAAACCCATTTTGAAATTCGTTGTTACGAGGCAGTGCATCAGGGCACCAAAACGGGCTCGTTTCGCTCCGTTTTGCATGCAGAAGGTACCGAAACGCACCAGATCACTCCCTATCATCATTTTGGGTCCAATGGAGGCTATTGGGTATGTTCGTGCGAAAAAATTCAACAGAAGTTCGGGGCGCGAAACAGTACATTCGGGTGTCGAAACACCCGTTTTGCTTCGATTTTCGTGCAGTAGGTAACCGAGTGATCCAAAACACTCCCAAGCATCATTTAGGGCCTAACGGCTTAGATTGGAAGTGTCCATAGCGAAAAACCCATTTTGAAGTTCGTTGTTACAGGGAAGTGCATCCGGGCACCAAAACGGGCCCGTTTCGCTCCGTTTTGCATGCAGCAGGTACCGAAACGCGCCAGATCACTCCCTAACATCGTTTTGGGTCCAATGGAGGCTATTGGGTATGTTCGTGCGAAAAAATTCAACAGAAGTTCGGGGCGCGAAACAGTGCATTCGGGTGTCGAAACACCCATTTTGCTTCGATTTTCGTGCAGTAGGTAACCGAATGCTCCAAAACACTCCCAAACATCATTTAGGGCCTAACGGAGTAGATTGGAAGTGTCCGTAGCGAAAAACCCATTTTGAAGTTCGTTGTTACGGGGCAGTGCATCCGGGCACCGAAACGGGCCCGTTTCGCTCCGTTTTGCATGCAGAAGGTACCGAAACGCGCCAGATCACTCCCTATCATCATTTTGGGTCCAATGGAGGCTATTGGGTATGTTCGTGCGAAAAAATTCAACAGAAGTTCGGGGCGCGAAACAGTACATTCGGGTGTCGAAACACCCGTTTTGCTTCGATTTTCGTGCAGTAGGTAACCGAATGCTCCAAAACACTCCCAAACATCATTTAGGGCCTAACGGAGTAGATTGGAAGTGTCCGTAGCGAAAAACCCATTTTGAAATTCGTTGTTACGGGGCAGTGCATCCGGGCACCAAAACGGGCCCGTTTCGCTCCGTTTTGCATGCAGAAGGTACCGAAACGCGCCAGATCACTGCCTAGCATCGTTTTGGGTCCAATGGATGCTATTGGGTATGTTCGTGCGGAAAAATTCAACAGAAGTTCGGGGCGCGAAACAGTGCATTCGGGTGCCGAAACACCCGTTTTGCTTCGATTTTCGTACAGTAGGTAACCGAAAGCTCCAAAACACTCCCAAACATCATTTAGGGCCTAACGGAGTAGATTGGAAGTGTCCGTAGCAAAAAACCCATTTTGAAATTCGTTGTTACGAGGCAGTGCATCAGGGCACCAAAACGGGCTCGTTTCGCTCCGTTTTGCATGCAGAAGGTACCGAAACGCACCAGATCACTCCCTATCATCATTTTGGGTCCAATTGAGGCTATTGGGTATGTTCGTGCGAAAAAATTCAACAGAAGTTCGGGGCGCGAAACAGTACATTCGGGTGTCGAAACACCCGTTTTGCTTCGGTTTTCGTGCAGTAGGTAACCGAGTGATCCAAAACACTCCCAAACATCATTTAGGGCCTAACGGCTTAGATTGGAAGTGTCCATAGCGAAAAACCCATTTTGAAGTTCGTTGTTACGGGGAAGTGCATCCGGGCACCAAAACGGGCCCGTTTCGCTCCGTTTTGCATGCAGCAGGTACCGAAACGCGCCAGATCACTCCCTAACATCGTTTTGGGTCCAACGGAGGCTATTGGGTATGTTCGTGCGAAAAAATTCAACAGAAGTTCGGGGCGCGAAACAGTACATTCGGGTGTCGAAACACCCGTTTTGCTTCGATTTTCGTGCAGTAGGTAACCGAGTGATCCAAAACACTCCCAAGCATCATTTAGGGCCTAACGGCTTAGATTGGAAGTGTCCATAGCGAAAAACCCATTTTGAAGTTCGTTGTTACAGGGAAGTGCATCCGGGCACCAAAACGGGCCCGTTTCGCTCCGTTTTGCATGCAGCAGGTACCGAAACGCGCCAGATCACTCCCTAACATCGTTTTGGGTCCAATGGAGGCTATTGGGTATGTTCGTGCGAAAAAATTCAACAGAAGTTCGGGGCGCGAAACAGTGCATTCGGGTGTCGAAACACCCATTTTGCTTCGATTTTCGTGCAGTAGGTAACCGAATGCTCCAAAACACTCCCAAACATCATTTAGGGCCTAACGGAGTAGGTTGGAAGTGTCCGTAGCGAAAAACCCATTTTGAAATTCGTTGTTACGAGGCAGTGCATCAGGGCACCAAAACGGGCTCGTTTCGCTCCGTTTTGCATGCAGAAGGTACCGAAACGCACCAGATCACTCCCTATCATCATTTTGGGTCCAATGGAGGCTATTGGGTATGTTCGTGCGAAAAAATTCAACAGAAGTTCGGGGCGCGAAACAGTACATTCGGGTGTCGAAACACCCGTTTTGCTTCGATTTTCGTGCAGTAGGTAACCGAGTGATCCAAAACACTCCCAAGCATCATTTAGGGCCTAACGGCTTAGATTGGAAGTGTCCATAGCGAAAAACCCATTTTGAAGTTCGTTGTTACAGGGAAGTGCATCCGGGCACCAAAACGGGCCCGTTTCGCTCCGTTTTGCATGCAGCAGGTACCGAAACGCGCCAGATCACTCCCTAACATCGTTTTGGGTCCAATGGAGGCTATTGGGTATGTTCGTGCGAAAAAATTCAACAGAAGTTCGGGGCGCGAAACAGTGCATTCGGGTGTCGAAACACCCATTTTGCTTCGATTTTCGTGCAGTAGGTAACCGAATGCTCCAAAACACTCCCAAACATCATTTAGGGCCTAACGGAGTAGATTGGAAGTGTCCGTAGCGAAAAACCCATTTTGAAGTTCGTTGTTACGGGGCAGTGCATCCGGGCACCGAAACGGGCCCGTTGCGCTCCGTTTTGCATGCAGAAGGTACCGAAACGCGCCAGATCACTCCCTATAATCATTTTGGGTCCAATGGAGGCTATTGGGTATGTTCGTGCGAAAAAATTCAACAGAAGTTCGGGGCGCGAAACAGTACATTCGGGTGTCGAAACACCCGTTTTGCTTCGATTTTCGTGCAGTAGGTAACCGAATGCTCCAAAACACTCCCAAACATTATTTAGGGCCTAACGGAGTAGATTGGAAGTGTCCGTAGCGAAAAACCCATTTTGAAATTTGTTGTTACGGGGCAGTGCATCCGGGCACCGAAACGGGCCCCTTGCGCTCGGTTTTGCATGCAGAAGGTACCGAAACGCGCCAGATCACTGCCTAGCATCGTTTTGGGTCCAATGGATGCTATTGGGTATGTTCGTGCGAAAAATTCAACAGAAGTTCGGGGCGCGAAACAGTGCATTCGGGTGCCGAAACACCCGTTTTGCTTCGATTTTCGTACAGTAGGTAACCGAAAGCTCCAAAACACTCCCAAACATCATTTAGGGCCTAACGGAGTAGATTGGAAGTGTCCGTAGCAAAAAACCCATTTTGAAATTCGTTGTTACGAGGCAGTGCATCAGGGCACCAAAACGGGCTCGTTTCGCTCCGTTTTGCATGCAGAAGGTACCGAAACGCACCAGATCACTCCCTATCATCATTTTGGGTCCAATTGAGGCTATTGGGTATGTTCGTGCGAAAAAATTCAACAGAAGTTCGGGGCGCGAAACAGTACATTCGGGTGTCGAAACACCCGTTTTGCTTCGGTTTTCGTGCAGTAGGTAACCGAGTGATCCAAAACGCTCCCAAACATCATTTAGGGCCTAACGGCTTAGATTGGAAGTGTCCATAGCGAAAAACCCATTTTGAAGTTCGTTGTTACGGGGAAGTGCATCCGGGCACCAAAACGGGCCCGTTTTGCTCCGTTTTGCATGCAGCAGGTACCGAAACGCGCCAGATCACTCCCTAACATCGTTTTGGGTCCAACAGAGGCTATTGGGTATGTTCGTGCGAAAAAATTCAACAGAAGTTCGGGGCGCGAAACAGTACATTCGGGTGTCGAAACACCCGTTTTGCTTCGATTTTCGTGCAGTAGGTAACCGAGTGATCCAAAACACTCCCAAACATCATTTAGGGCCTAACGGCTTAGATTGGAAGTGTCCATAGCGAAAAACCCATTTTGAAGTTCGTTGTTACAGGGAAGTGCATCCGGGCACCAAAACGGGCCCGTTTCGCTCCGTTTTGCATGCAGCAGGTACCGAAACGCGCCAGATCACTCCCTAACATCGTTTTGGGTCCAATGGAGGCTATTGGGTATGTTCGTGCGAAAAATTCAACAGAAGTTCGGGGCGCGAAACAGTGCATTCGGGTGTCGAAACACCCATTTTGCTTCGATTTTCGTGCAGTAGGTAACCGAATGCTCCAAAACACTCCCAAACATCATTTAGGGCCTAACGGAGTAGGTTGGAAGTGTCCGTAGCGAAAAACCCATTTTGAAATTCGTTGTTACGAGGCAGTGCATCAGGGCACCAAAACGGGCTCGTTTCGCTCCGTTTTGCATGCAGAAGGTACCGAAACGCACCAGATCACTCCCTATCATCATTTTGGGTCCAATGGAGGCTATTGGGTATGTTCGTGCGAAAAAATTCAACAGAAGTTCGGGGCGCGAAACAGTACATTCGGGTGTCGAAACACCCGTTTTGCTTCGATTTTCGTGCAGTAGGTAACCGAGTGATCCAAAACACTCCCAAGCATCATTTAGGGCCTAACGGCTTAGATTGGAAGTGTCCATAGCGAAAACCCATTTTGAAGTTCGTTGTTACAGGGAAGTGCATCCGGGCACCAAAACGGGCCCGTTTCGCTCCGTTTTGCATGCAGCAGGTACCGAAACGCGCCAGATCACTCCCTAACATCGTTTTGGGTCCAATGGAGGCTATTGGGTATGTTCGTGCGAAAAAATTCAACAGAAGTTCGGGGCGCGAAACAGTACATTCGGGTGTCGAAACACCCGTTTTGCTTCGATTTTCGTGCAGTAGGTAACCGAGTGATCCAAAACACTCCCAAGCATCATTTAGGGCCTAACGGCTTAGATTGGAAGTGTCCATAGCGAAAAACCCATTTTGAAGTTCGTTGTTACAGGGAAGTGCATCCGGGCACCAAAACGGGCCCGTTTCGCTCCGTTTTGCATGCAGCAGGTACCGAAACGCGCCAGATCACTCCCTAACATCGTTTTGGGTCCAATGGAGGCTATTGGGTATGTTCGTGCGAAAAAATTCAACAGAAGTTCGGGGCGCGAAACAGTGCATTCGGGTGTCGAAACACCCATTTTGCTTCGATTTTCGTGCAGTAGGTAACCGAATGCTCCAAAACACTCCCAAACATCATTTAGGGCCTAACGGAGTAGGTTGGAAGTGTCCGTAGCGAAAAACCCATTTTGAAATTCGTTGTTACGAGGCAGTGCATCAGGGCACCAAAACGGGCTCGTTTCGCTCCGTTTTGCATGCAGAAGGTACCGAAACGCACCAGATCACTCCCTATCATCATTTTGGGTCCAATGGAGGCTATTGGGTATGTTCGTGCGAAAAAATTCAACAGAAGTTCGGGGCGCGAAACAGTACATTCGGGTGTCGAAACACCCGTTTTGCTTCGATTTTCGTGCAGTAGGTAACCGAGTGATCCAAAACACTCCCAAGCATCATTTAGGGCCTAACGGCTTAGATTGGAAGTGTCCATAGCGAAAAACCCATTTTGAAGTTCGTTGTTACAGGGAAGTGCATCCGGGCACCAAAACGGGCCCGTTTCGCTCCGTTTTGCATGCAGCAGGTACCGAAACGCGCCAGATCACTCCCTAACATCGTTTTGGGTCCAATGGAGGCTATTGGGTATGTTCGTGCGAAAAAATTCAACAGAAGTTCGGGGCGCGAAACAGTGCATTCGGGTGTCGAAACACCCATTTTGCTTCGATTTTCGTGCAGTAGGTAACCGAATGCTCCAAAACACTCCCAAACATCATTTAGGGCCTAACGGAGTAGATTGGAAGTGTCCGTAGCGAAAAACCCATTTTGAAGTTCGTTGTTACGGGGCAGTGCATCCGGGCACTGAAACGGGCCCCTTGCGCTCGGTTTTGCATGCAGAAGGTACCGAAACGCGCCAGATCACTCCCTATAATCATTTTGGGTCCAATGGAGGCTATTGGGTATGTTCGTGCGAAAAAATTCAACAGAAGTTCGGGGCGCGAAACAGTACATTCGGGTGTCGAAACACCCGTTTTGCTTCGATTTTCGTGCAGTAGGTAACCGAATGCTCCAAAACACTCCCAAACATTATTTAGGGCCTAACGGAGTAGATTGGAAGTGTCCGTAGCGAAAAACCCATTTTGAAATTTGTTGTTACGGGGCAGTGCATCCGGGCACCAAAACGGGCCCCATTCGCTCGGTTTTGCATGCAGAAGGTACCGAAACGCGCCAGATCACTGCCTAGCATCGTTTTGGGTCCAATGGATGCTATTGGGTATGTTCGTGCGGAAAAATTCAACAGAAGTTCGGGGCGCGAAACAGTGCATTCGGGTGCCGAAACACCCGTTTTGCTTCGATTTTCGTACAGTAGGTACCCGAAAGCTCCAAAACACTCCCAAACATCATTTAGGGCCTAACGGAGTAGATTGGAAGTGTCCGTAGCAAAAAACCCATTCTAAAATTCGTTGTTACAAGGCAGTGCATCAGGGCACCAAAACGGGCTCGTTTCGTTCCGTTTTGCATGCAGAAGGTACCGAAACGCACCAGATCACTCCCTATCATCATTTTGGGTCCAATTGAGGCTATTGGGTATGTTCGTGCGAAAAAATTCAACAGAATTTCGGGGCGCGAAACAGTACATTCGGGTGTCGAAACACCCGTTTTGCTTCGGTTTTCGTGCAGTAGGTAACCGAGTGATCCAAAACGCTCCCAAACATCATTTAGGGCCTAACGGCTTAGATTGGAAGTGTCCATAGCGAAAACCCATTTTGAAGTTCGTTGTTACGGGGAAGTGCATCCGGGCACCAAAACGGGCCCGTTTTGCTCCGTTTTGCATGCAGCAGGTACCGAAACGCGCCAGATCACTCCCTAACATCGTTTTGGGTCCAACAGAGGCTATTGGGTATGTTCGTGCGAAAAAATTCAACAGAAGTTCGGGGCGCGAAACAGTACATTCGGGTGTCGAAACACCCGTTTTGCTTCGATTTTCGTGCAGTAGGTAACCGAGTGATCCAAAACACTCACAAGCTTCATTTAGGGCCTAACGGCTTAGATTGGAAGTGTCCATAGTGAAAAACCCATTTTGAAGTTCGTTGTTACAGGGAAGTGCGTTCGGGCACCAAAACGGGCCTGTTTCACTCCGTTTTGCATGCAGCAGGTACCGAAACGCGCCAGATCACTCCCTAACATCGTTTTGGGTCCAATGGAGGCTATTGGGTATGTTCGTGCGAAAAAATTCAACAGAAGTTCGAGGCACGAAACAGTGCATTCGGGTGTCGGAACACCCATTTTGCTTCGATTTTCGTGCAGTATGTAACCGAATGCTCCAAAATACTCCCAAACATCATTTAGGGCCTAACGAAGTAGGTTGGAAGTGTCCGTAGCGAAAAACCCATTTTGAAATTCGTTGTTACGAGGCAGTGCATCAGGGCACCAAAACGGGCTCGTTTCGCTCCGTTTTGCATGCAGAAGGTACCGAAACGCACCAGATCACTCTCTATCATCATTTTGGGTCCAATGGAGGCTATTGGGAATGTTCGTGCCAAAAAATTCAACAGAAGTTCGGGGCGCGAAACAGTACATTCGGTTGTCGAAACACCCGTTTTGCTTCGATTTTCGTGCAGTAGGTAACCGAGTGATCCAAAACACTCCCAAGCATCATTTAGGGCCTAACGGCTTAGATTGGAAGTGTCCATAGCGAAAACCCATTTTGAAGTTCGTTGTTACAGGGAAGTGCATCCGGGCACCAAAACGGGCCCGTTTCGCTCCGTTTTGCATGCAGCAGGTACCGAAACACGCCAGATCACTCTCTAACATTGTTTTGGGTCCAATAGAGGCTATTGGGTATGTTCGTGCGAAAAAATTCAACAGAAGTTCGGGGCGCGAAACAGTACATTCGGGTGTCGAAACACCCGTTTTGCTTCGATTTTCGTGCAGTAGGTAACCGAGTGATCCAAAACACTCCCAAGCTTCATTTAGGGCCTAACGGCTTAGATTGGAAGTGTCCATAGCGAAAAACCCATTTTGAAGTTCGTTGTTACAGGGAAGTGCGTCCGGGCACCAAAACGGGCCCGTTTCGCTCCGTTTTGCATGCAGCAGGTACCGAAACGCGCCAGATCACTCCCTAACATCGTTTTGGGTCCAATGGAGGCTATTGGGTATGTTCGTGCGAAAAAATTCAACAGAAGTTCGGGGCACGAAACAGTGCATTCGGGTGTCGGAACACCCATTTTGCTTCGATTTTCGTGCAGTATGTAACCGAATGCTCCAAAATACTCCCAAACATCATTTAGGGCCTAACGAAGTAGGTTGGAAGTGTCCGTAGCGAAAAACCCATTTTGAAATTCGTTGTTACGAGGCAGTGCATCAGGGCACCAAAACGGGCTCGTTTCGCTCCGTTTTGCATGCAGAAGGTACCGAAACGCACCAGATCACTCTCTATCATCATTTTGGGTCCAATGGAGGCTATTGGGAATGTTCGTGCAAAAAAATTCAACAGAAGTTCGGGGCGCGAAACAGTACATTCGGTTGTCGAAACACCCGTTTTGCTTCGATTTTCGTGCAGTAGGTAACCGAGTGATCCAAAACACTCCCAAGCATCATTTAGGGCCTAACGGCTTAGATTGGAAGTGTCCATAGCGAAAACCCATTTTGAAGTTCGTTGTTACAGGGAAGTGCATCCGGGCACCAAAACGGGCCCGTTTCGCTCCGTTTTGCATGCAGCAGGTACCGAAACACGCCAGATCACTCTCTAACATTGTTTTGGGTCCAATAGAGGTTATTGGGTATGTTCGTGCGACAAAATTCAACAGAAGTTCGGGGCGCGAAACAGTGCATTCGGGTGTCGAAACACCCATTTTGCTTCGATTTTCGTGCAGTACGTAAACGAATGCTCCAAAACACTCCCAAACATCATTTAGGGGCTAACGGAGTAGATTGGAAGTGTCCGTAGCGAAAAACCCATTTTGAAGTTCGTTGTTACGGGGCAGTGCATCCGGGCACTGAAACGGGCCCCTTGCGCTCGGTTTTGCATGCAGAAGGTACCGAAACGCGCCAGATCACTCCCTATAATCATTTTGGGTCCAATGGAGGCTATTAGGCATGTTCGTGCGAAAAAATTCAACAGAAGTTCGGGGCGCGAAACAGTACATTCGTGTGTCGAAACACCCGTTTTGCTTCGATTTTCGTGCAGTAGGTAACCGAATGCTCCAAAGCACTCCCAAACATTATTTAGGGCCTAACGGAGTAGATTGGAAGTGTCTGTAGCGAAAAACCCATTTTGAAATTTGTTGTTACGGGGCAGTGCATCCGGGCACCAAAACGGGCCCCATTCGCTCGGTTTTGCATGCAGAAGGTACCGAAACGCTCCAGATCACTGCCTAGCATCGTTTTGGGTCCAATGGATGCTATTGGTATGTTCGTGCGGAAAAATTCAACAGAAGTTCGGGTCGCGAAACAGTGCATTTGGGTGCCGAAACACCCGTTTTGCTTCGATTTTCGTACAGTAGGTACCCGAAAGCTCCAAAACACTCCCAAACATCATTTAGGGCCTAACGGAGTAGATTGGAAGTGTCCGTAGCAAAAAACCCATTCTAAAATTCGTTGTTACGAGGCAGTGCATCAGGGCACCAAAACGGGCTCGTTTCGTTCCGTTTTGCATGCAGAAGGTACCGAAACGCACCAGATCACTCCCTATCATCATTTTGGGTCCAATTGAGGCTATTGGGTATGTTCGTGCGAAAAAATTCAACAGAAGTTCGGGGCGCGAAACAGTACATTCGGGTGTCGAAACACCCGTTTTGCTTCGATTTTCGTGCAGTAGGTAACCGAGTGATCCAAAACACTCCCAAGCATCATTTAGGGCCTAACGGCTTAGATTGGAAGTGTCCATAGCGAAAACCCATTTTGAAGTTCGTTGTTACAGGGAAGTGCATCCGGGCACCAAAACGGGCCCGTTTCGCTCCGTTTTGCATGCAGCAGGTACCGAAACACGCCAGATCACTCTCTAACATTGTTTTGGGTCCAATAGAGGTTATTGGGTATGTTCGTGCGACAAAATTCAACAGAAGTTCGGGGCGCGAAACAGTGCATTCGGGTGTCGAAACAGCCATTTTGCTTCGATTTTCGTGCAGTACGTAAACGAATGCTCCAAAACACTCCCAAACATCATTTAGGGCCTAACGGAGTAGATTGGAAGTGTCCGTAGCGAAAAACCCATTTTGAAGTTCGTTGTTACGGGGCAGTGCATCCGGGCACTGAAACGGGCCCCTTGCGCTCGGTTTTGCATGCAGAAGGTACCGAAACGCGCCAGATCACTCCCTATAATCATTTTGGGTCCAATGGAGGCTATTAGGCATGTTCGTGCGAAAAAATTCAACAGAAGTTCGGGGCGCGAAACAGTACATTCGTGTGTCGAAACACCCGTTTTGCTTCGATTTTCGTGCAGTAGGTAACCGAATGCTCCAAAGCACTCCCAAACATTATTTAGGGCCTAACGGAGTAGATTGGAAGTGTCTGTAGCGAAAAACCCATTTTGAAATTTGTTGTTACGGGGCAGTGCATCCGGGCACCAAAACGGGCCCCATTCGCTCGGTTTTGCATGCAGAAGGTACCGAAACGCTCCAGATCACTGCCTAGCATCGTTTTGGGTCCAATGGATGCTATTGGTATGTTCGTGCGGAAAAATTCAACAGAAGTTCGGGTCGCGAAACAGTGCATTTGGGTGCCGAAACACCCGTTTTGCTTCGATTTTCGTACAGTAGGTACCCGAAAGCTCCAAAACACTCCCAAACATCATTTAGGGCCTAACGGAGTAGATTGGAAGTGTCCGTAGCAAAAAACCCATTCTAAAATTCGTTGTTACGAGGCAGTGCATCAGGGCACCAAAACGGGCTCGTTTCGTTCCGTTTTGCATGCAGAAGGTACCGAAACGCACCAGATCACTCCCTATCATCATTTTGGGTCCAATTGAGGCTATTGGGTATGTTCGTGCGAAAAAATTCAACAGAAGCTCGGGGCGCGAAACAGTACATTCGGGTGTCGAAACACCCGTTTTGCTTCGATTTTCGTGCAGTAGGTAACCGAGTGATCCAAAACGCTCCCAAACATCATTTAGGGCCTAACGGCTTAGGTGGTTGCCAATCCAACACCTCTTGCACTTTGGTTGGATCCACGGATATACCATCCTTGGAAACCGTGTGGCCTAAGAACTTCACGCTCTCTAGCCAAACTTCACACTTGGAGAACTTGGCGTAGAGCTGGTGATCTCTCAATCTCTGAAGAACAATGCGAAGGTGCTCGGCATGCTCTTCCTCATTCTTAGAATATATAAGAATGTCATCAATGAAAACCACCACAAACTTGTCTAGTTCAGACATGAAGACCGAATTCATGACGTACATGAAGTAGGCCGGGGCATTGGTGAGTCCAAAAGACATAACCAAGAATTCATAAAGTCCATAACGTGTGGAAAAGGCAGTCTTTGGAATGTCACAAGGCCTGATTTTGATTTGGTGATAGCCAGAGCGAAGGTCAATCTTGGAGAACACTCTGGCGCCAGCTAGTTGGTCAAACAAGATGTCAATACGGGGGAGTGGGTACTTGTTCTTAATAGTTACCGCATTGAGAGGCCGGTAATCAATACACAACCTCAAGGAATGGTCCTTCTTCTTCACAAAGATAGCGGGACATCCCCAAGGTGATACACTTGGACGAATGAAACCCTTATCTAGCAATTCTTGGAGTTGAATTTTTAATTCAGCCAATTCATTGGGCGGCATTCTATATGGTCTCTTTGATATAGGTGCTGTGCCAGGTTGAAGTTCAATCACGAATTCAATGTCTCTATCCGGCGGCATCCCAGGTAAGTCATCCGGAAACACATCGGCATACTCACATACCACCGGAATGTCCTTTAGTTGGGTTTCTACCATTGTGTAAGCGCACGCATCGACGCAAGTCCGTTGTGGCAGATATAGCACACTCGGGCCATGCGTAGGCGAGTTTATCTCAACAACTCGTTCCGCAACATCTAGGACAACCTTATGTTGAGTCATCCAATTGGCTCCTAACACAATGTCAATTCCTTCCATTCCCAGCAGAATCAAATCAGTAGGAAATGTTTTACTTCCCAGCCTGATCGGAACCTTGTGGGTGACTTGGTTGGATGCAATTTTACCTCCCGCAGTTGATATCACGTATGATGATTTGGTATGGTAAGATTTTAATCCGCATTTCACATGAAACCTTGTACTTATAAAACTATGTGTTGCCCCGGAATCAAACAATATCACAGCAGGTTGAGTGCAGATAGGGAAAGTACCAGTCATGTCTGGGGCTCCCTCGGGTAGGTCGGCCAACGTGGTGTAGTTGAGCCGTCCTTGCCGAACTTGCACACGCTGCTGCTGCTTGCCCTTGCCTTGCTGATTTCCTGAGCGTTGGTTTTGCTGCTTGTTCTACGGACAATCCTTGATAAAATGATCTTTACTTCCACACTTGAAGCACTGATAGCCGGCTCCTGGGCGAGCTGGCTGCTGTGCATTTTGCCTTGGTGCTTGCTGCTGCTGCGGCGGTGGAGGGAAACGAGGCGCGTTAGGCTGTGGCGGCCTAGCAACCCATCCACCTCCCTGAGGTGCCCTGGACTGTCCCTGCGGTGCAGCCGGGGGAACCAAGCGGAACCTCTGTGGCTGCGCGCTCGACGGTCCAGCGGGAGTCTTCCTCTTCTTCTCCGCCTTGTGCACCACATTGGCGTCTTCCTGGGTGATGGCAAGGTTCACGAGATCGCCGTACGTGGCAGCACGGGTGGTGGCCAACTTTGCCTTCAACTTGGTGTTAAGGCCACGTCGGAACCTCTCTAGCTTCTTCTCGTCGGAGTCGGCGTGATGACCCGCATAAGGGCACAGACCATTGAAGGCCTGGGAGTACTGGAGCACTGTGCGGGTACCCTGGGTCAGCGCCAAAAACTCATTCAGCTTTCGCTCTACTAGACCGGCCGGAATGTGATGAGCCTTGAATGCAGCCTTGAACTCATCCCACTCAACTACATGACCCTCCTGCTGCAGGGCCAGGTAGTTCTCCCACCAAAGGAGAGCTGGGCCGCGGAGCTGTTGCGCCGCGAACACGACCTTGCGGTTGGAGGTGCAAGGCGTCGCCAGGATGGTGAACTTGGACTCGATAGCTCGAATCCAGGTGTCGGCCTCCAAGGGCTCATCAGCTCGTGAGAAAATCGGCGGGTGCGTTGCCAGAAAATCCTCATATCTGGCTACCTGAGGCTGAGGGGCCCGTTGACCTCCCTGCTGAAGCATCTGCTGCTGCATCATCTGCTGCTGATGCTGCAGGTTCCGGAGAATCTCCGTTTGCGTGGCATACAGCTGCTGCCACGTCGGAGGTTGCTGCGGAGGAGGAGGTGGCGGTGGCTGTTGCTGCCCCTCTGGCCCCTGCTGGTTAGCGTTGGAGCCACTAGCGTCGTGACCGCTGCGGGTGATTGCCATCTGCAGTGGGGACTTGTATTAGCCACATTCCATAAGCTTGCATAATGAATGACAAGATAGAACGTGACAATATATTAAGTGTACTGCGCAGAATGACAAATCAGCATGCAGTTCGGGAGAAAAATCATATCTCCCAACAGGAAACAAGTCAAATGCTCCCATTCGGTCAGTAGCTCGGAAATTTTATGCTCTACAACTTTCATGTTGGGCTCGGAATCAAATTCGGACTGGAACTAAGCCGAAAAATTCAATCTTTAGCTCTCTGCATTTGCTGTTTTTTACCAGGCCGAGCTATAATGTTTTGGTTGCCATTTTTATTTCGCTTAACCAATGGGGTTGCAATTTGGTGATCATTTTGTTTGACAAATTCCAAACAACTTTGTAGTTCACATCACAGCCCAGAAATGAATGGAAAACTCATCAATAATTAAAACAAGGTCAGCTGCAGAATGTTTTCAACACAGCTATTACACTTCATCAAGTTTTACACCACAACCACACCATTAATTTACATTGCCACCAAAAGGTAAAGAGGGGGAGCTCAACTCCATCTAGCCTATTACAAGACGAAGCCAAAACTTAGGCCTAGCGGAGGAGTACTTGCTACTACCACTCTAAAAATCATCCAGGTTGTTAGCGGTAGCCTCGCTGCCCATAGGTGAAGGTGGAGCTGGAAGGGACGGCATGTTATCCTCGGTGTCCATGTCGGAATCGGGGGCCTCTCCTTCACCATTCCCTCCTTCTTGCTCAAGAAGGTGCTGAGCGTCATGGGCGGCAAGCATAGCATTTGCATTCTCCAAGGTACCATGTACCTCCTCAAGCTCATCTCTAGTTTGTGCTAACTCATTCTGGGTGTTGTTGTGTGCAATCTGGAGGTCATTCAATTGCCTCTCCAAGTCAGCAATCATGGCATCTCTAGTGGTCACCTCAATGGACAAGGAGGTCCTCTCAACCCCTATGTCACGGGCGCGAGCGGACATGTCCATAGCAATGTTGAGCATCTCGCTCTGCGACCGTCCAAGAAGTGCCTGCAAACGGTGATACGCCCGTATCCACCTCATCATCAAAGCGGCTGCTGCGACGGGGTTCTCCGCCATCCTCAAAGGGGAGCTAAGGTAGCGTCTCATCCAGTGGGGATCATCCGGCTGAGTCGGTGGGAATAAACCCAGTAACTGGTGCTCAACCAACTCTTGGTTCTGAGTCACAAAGGAGCTAATGCCATTTAAGGCAGCTAGCTCACACGTCGTCTCCATGTGGTGCCCGTGAACTTCCACCGTCCAGGTGGGGGAACTAGGACACGGCGGGTGGCGATAGACCACCAAACGCACACGGGAACGAGTCACACCGCGGTCTCGGATGATAGTCCTCTCATACTGTGGCGGTGTAGGGTAGCCAAGTGCCTGTAGAACCGACCACAAGATGCTAGGGAAACCTTCCCATCCCAAGCAATCAGAGAAGGACACGTCGTTGGGGTGGCTAGCCAGGTCAGCGAGGGCGTCCATCTGAACCAAAAGAAAAAGGGGCAAGGGTGAGAACCGGTTAGTGCCAAAGAGCAAAAACAGATTCTGTGCAGGGTGGTAAAAATTACAAAACTCGAAATGTACAAGCTCAAAAATTCCCAAATTTGGCCAGGACATCGCTTAAATAATCCCTAACAAGTTTCATGTTGGAGGTTTGAGCAGAAACTGTCGTTAAGATGGTGTAAAATTAAATTTTTATCTCACTGTCCCCAGAAATTTCCAGCAGACAGAGGGTTACCATTTTTAGCATAACTCCAATTTTACTGAACCATTTTCGTTGAAATTTCTCCAGCATTTACTTCATAATATTTATGACAACTTTCGTGTTGAACACTTTTTCGTTCAACAACGTTTTCAGTTTCGAATTAAGGGTGCAAACAGATTGTTCTCAGCAGGATTTTTGGGTTGTGATTTCAATTTCTTTGACAGCGGTTCAATTTGGTCACTTATTAGTATTCGATATTAATTCGGTGAGATGCAAAGCATGAGCGGCCTATTCGTTCTCGCCAACACACATGCCAATAAACTTTTGGCTTACGAAGTTAGTGCCGGTGGCTAGGCAATATCCGTCTCTCCCTATATTAACTAGTCGAATTTCTCTAACCGTTGAGCCATACGGAATCGCGGTTAGTGTACCTGCAGAAAATTCCATTCCAGAGCATGTATAATCAACCTTTCGTGCCAGCACTCACGAAAGCGTCTCCATTCATTACCACCCACTATAGAGGTGGCACCCGAACGTTTAACATTGAACGGGCAATGTTCATATGTCACCAAAACAACATATTGACCGTTTCATACGCTCATGAGATAGCGTATTGACTTTGTGCCGCCATCATATTTGCATATGATGCCGTGGTACGCTACAGCAATCGCCGTACCTTGCGCCCACCATCCTATTCTATTTTCATACGCCATCACAGCGTATTGACTATGTGCCGCCACTATATTTTCATATAGTGCCGTGGTACGTTACAACAATCGCCGTACCTTGCGCCCACCATTGCGTAAAGTAAATGACAGAATGAAATGTGCTGGAAGTCAGTATAATATATTATTTGCCACCTATCATATCGTGATCCCTTAACCCACATAGGCTTCACGCTCTAGGTAACATCCTTAGCGGTCCTAACAACACCCTTCCACCGAAAAGCACGGCGGAAGTACGAGTTGGCAAATTTTATTCCAAAAATATTTATTTAAGGTTTGTTGGTCTCTCTGGTGCGCTGTTTCGGCTCTGATGCCAGCTGTGGCGGTTCCACTCCGAAATTATTCCAAGTTAAGTACCTTGGGACCACTAATCACGTAGTCAGGCACTTAATCCGGAATAAGCTGGAGCGCCGTCGGATTAAACCCGATTAAACCACGTCTTTTCTCGATCGAAACAACAGCACGCCCACACGAAGGTGAGTTCCAGAGATTACAACATTCCACAAATTAACTTACACAAATAGGTATCACAAGTTATTACAAACCAAGTTTGAAATGAAATCAGAGTATCAAAGTCTTGCAGCGGAAATAAAATAGTTCATTGCAGCGGAAGAAAATAGTCTAACGACGATACAAATAACTCCGTGCTGAAGCCTGCCACGAAGCTACTCCTCCTGATCCTCGGCAGAGGACGGAACCCATTCGATGTGCCAGCCAGGTGGAACCTGGGCAGGCCAAGACAAAGCATCGACATCCAACGGTGTACCTGTAAATCAATGCCACAAGCAAGGCTGAGTATACTAATACACAGCAAGGCTTACCCGTCGGGTGAAATCTATATCACCGACATCTAGACAATGAGAGGCTTTTGGCTGGTGGGTTTGTTTGCCAAAAAGCAACTAAAGGTAGATCCTTGCTTTCAAGTTTTAGCATCATTTTCTAGTACATTTAACCATTCTAGATTAGCATCCTCTCTAAGCATACAAGTGGTGCAATACAATTTAATTCATAGAACAAGTTTATAAATCTCAAGTTTCACTTGTTACTCAATGTAGCAGGGCGGTCAAGCAGTCTCATTAACCGCGAGAAGCGGACAGTTCGAACCGAATTTTGCTACCTGGCCAGGGGAAACCCAACACACACGGATACTCTGCTTGCTATAAAAGGCACAAGCATTTCCCAACCTTTCCCATCGATCCACAATTCGGAACCGGGTCCATTTCCTTAGGATAAAGGTTTACTGCTTCACTCACAGTCTCACGCATATATCCACAAGTGTACGGCAGGGGAAAACAAAGTTTCCAAGGAGAGATGGCTATCGGCCCTAGCTGCTTCAATCTGGTACCGGGCTTACCGATCCCCATACATCGGTATGCATGTGGTACGTTCAAAAACTTGACACACTCAACCACACATTTCGACCTTAAATCAATTATCATACACGGACGGGAGATCTACATCTATCATCCCGCCCGTCAATCCTTATGATTCCAACATAAGTAAAGACAAGCAATTCCTATGTCTCGCGAGTGACAGGAAATCACTCGACTTGTAACGGACCTAAAGCAATGCCCTATCGACCCTTTCATGCTAGTATTGCAAGTCATAGGTACTAGGAAATGTGCAGCTAAGGTATTCAATCAACTCCTTGAACGTAAATGCACAAACGTAGAGAATTCAAAGTGCATAATTTGGTAAAGGTTAGGTCATGCTCCGGGGCTTGCCTTCTTGCTCGGACTGGGGGTTAGCCTCCGGGTTGGTCGATCCTGCACCGGCACCTTCCTCCGGAACTTCTTCCTCGTCTGCGGGAATGAGGTGGTAGTTGCCGTCCGGGATGGCGCCTTCTACATGAGATGCATAACTTAGGGTGGCTGTTCTGGAATTTCAGATTCCATTTATTTTATTCTAACTAACTAACCAAAAGGTTTTATCTTTTTATATAAATCAATTTCCACCTGGATTACTTCTCATTTTTGTTTCTCCATTTCTGTTCATCATTTTTAGCTATAAACTTTATGGCAGCTACTGGAGTATAAGAGCTAAGCTCACTCCAAAATTTAGCTAATTCTGAGCTACACATAATTTATTAAAAATATATCAAACGGCTGCTAGCAGAATCGAATTTAAATCATACAAAATCGAAAATTCATCTAGTTCAGGAGATTTTCCTACCAAAGCTAGGCAATAGCATGAGGAGGGCTCTGGCCAAGTGGTGGCGCAAAATAACCCTTGGGTAGTCCTCAATAAATTTCTAACCAAAAACACATATTTATTTATTTGCTATCCTAAACAGAGCAAAAATTAAGTTTTTCATTTTTCACAGGTGTGCTAACAAGTTTTTAGTCCTCTGGAGCAAAATGGTGATTTTTCACTGCACGGATTATTTTTAAAGATTTCTGCACTGCAAGAAGACAGAAAACACATTTTAATTTATAACTGGAGCTACAGTTCATATTTTTAGGTCCCCCTTGGACACAAGCTGTCCAAAGTCACTACACACAACATATCCAAAGCTCAACCCTAGCGGAGCTCTGGATTTGAAATGGTGCACTACTTTCCATTTTCATAGTTTGAATTTTAGCTCAAAAAAAGTTCATCGAAAGTATAAACATGTCTAATAGGGATTGTAGTTTAGACTCTCACGAATCCAGAGAGTATTTTTGTGCATTTTTCTGATTTTTGTACGATTTTTAATGGATTTTACAAGATTCGGGAAAAAAAAACAAATCTAGTTTTAAGAATCTATTTTCGCAGGGAACCCTAGAACTTTCAAAACTTCGCGAACGAGTCCCTGAACTTTTGCGCAGAGACACCTAGACAAACGAAGACAATGAAGAAAGGCCCTCGGCTCTCGCCGGAGTTGCGCCGGCCAAACGGCGGCGAACTAGGCTCGGGGAAGTGGGGGAAAAGCTTCCTGGGCTCACCACGAGTCGTTTGGGGACGGTTTGGAGGCCGGGGATGGTCGGAGTTTCGCCGGCGACAAGGTGGTGGCGGCGCGGCCGCCGCGGCTTCTACGCCGGTGAGCTCGGGGTCGTTCGCCGAGGTTCGAGGGGTCCTAGAGCACCAGTGGAGCTCGAGGAAGCCAATGGCGTGCTCGGTTGACCTCGGGGACGGCTCGGAGTAGGGTCTCGACGTGCGGGTGCTCCGGCGGCCGAAAATCGCGATTTGGGGGAAATCACGAATTCTCGCCGGAGAAGCGACAATAGCTTGGGGAAAGTGGGGGGGGAAATGGAGCTGGAGTAGAGGGCTAGCTTCGTGCGGGACGAACTTGGGAATGGTGGAGTGTGGAGGGTGAATTTCTCGGAGAAGCTCGGCTCGGTTCGCGCGGCGCGAGGAAGAAGAAGACCGAGCGAGCGCGGGGAAGTGGAAATGGCCAAGTGAGCGAGTGAGAGGAGGGGTGTGAGTGCGCGGTGGAGTGATTGAGCACGCGAGAGTGGCACAGTGCGGTCTCGGGAGCGTGCGAGCACGTGGGTGGCTGTCGCGGTCGCCATTGATGGCGCGGCGAGCTCGAACAGAGCGCACACGCGCGGTTGGGCGTCAAAGATCATCGCGTGATGAAGTGGAGATCCTCAGCAGAGGCTTTGGCGTGACGCAAACGGATTCTACCGCCTGCAGTGCGCTCGGCGCGGCGCGAGCGCGTGTGCGGCCACGGCGGCGCGCGACCGTATGATGGCGCTCCGCGGCGCGAGGCGAGGCGACAGCGGCGAAGTGATGGCTCGGGAGTGGCCGGACAAGAGCTAGGCGACAAGCGCCAGCGTCCGCCGCGGCTTGGCCAGCTCAGCGCCGCCTGCGCCGCTCGCCGGCCACGTGGCGGCCGAGCTCCGGCCAGCGCAGCGCGCGCCAGGGGCACTGTAGCATGCCCGTGGAGCTCCGATTTCCAAATTCGAATTTTCTCCAAAAATTCGAACTGAACTTCGAAACGGGTAAAATTAAAAGTTGGGGTCTGAGGTGTGGGACACAACTTTCGAGCTTGGACCAGGCACTTCGACCAGGCGCTACGGCGCTTCGAGCTTGAACCGCAAGCTCGAGCTTGCCGAGCCTCGAATGGTCGGAAACGCCACTCGAGGGTGAGTGCCCCCCTCGAGCTTGGCTGCGAAGCCTCGAGCGTGACGGAACGTCGCTCGAGGGTAAGTGCCCCCTCGAGCTTGGCTGCGAAGCCTCGAGCATGACGGAACGTCGCTCGAGGGTAAGTGCCCCCTCGAGCTTGGCTGCGGAGCCTCGAGCGTGACGGAACGTCGCTCGAGGGTAAGTGCCCCCCTCGAGCTTGGCTGCGGAACCTCGAGCGTGACGGAACGTCGCTCGAGGGTAAGTGCCCCCTCGAGCTTGGCTGTGGAGCCTCGAGCGTGACGGACGGCGGGGCCTCGAGGGTCCTATCGTGCGGCCTCGAATCGTGACGGAAACTACTGGCTAGGCTCGATCGTCACGGACATAGCTCGATCGTGACGGACATCCCCGCTCGAGGGTCATCGAGCGGAACGAACGCCGTGGCGAGGTTGTCGCGAAGGGCTGTTGGTGATGACAACTACTCTTTTGGTCCGAGATTTTTAGATTTCAGTTGGGTGCCAAACAACCCTTGTTTTTGAATTATAATTGAATTTTTGACGAATTTTTGAATTTCAACCCAATTCCCTGTTGCATTGATTTTAATTGCACTTTTTAATTCTTTTGACATCAGAGATGTCACACCCGAATGCTCCAAAACACTCCCAAACATCATTTAGGGCCTAACGGAGTAGGTTGGAAGTGTCCGTAGTGAAAAATCCATTTTGAAATTCGTTGTTACGAGGCAGTGCATCAGGGCACCAAAACGGGCTCGTTTCGCTCCGTTTTGCCTGCAGAAGGTACCGAAACGCACCAGATCACTCCCTATCATCATTTTGGGTCCAATTGAGGCTATTGGGTATGTTCGTGCGAAAAAATTCAACAGAAGTTCGGGGCGCGAAACAGTACATTCGGGTGTCGAAACACCCGTTTTGCTTCGATTCTCGTGCAGTAGGTAACCGAGTGATCCAAAACACTCCCAAGCATCATTTAGGGCCTAACGGCTTAGATTGGAAGTGTCCGTAGCAAAAAACCCATTTTGAAATTCGTTGTTACGAGGCAGTGCATCCGGGCACCGAAACGGGCTCGTTTCGCTCCGTTTTGCAGGCAGAAGGTACTGAAACGCACCAGATCACTCCCTATCATCATTTTGGGTCCAATTGAGGCTACTGGGTATGTTCGTGCGAAAAAATTCAACAGAAGTTCGGGGCGCGAAATAGTACATTCGGGTGTCGAAACACCCGTTTTGCTGCGGTTTTCGTGCAGTAGGTAACCGAGTGATCCAAAACGCTCCCAAACATCATTTAGGGCCTAACGGCTTAGATTGGAAGTGTCCATAGCGAAAAACCCATTTTGAAGTTCGTTGTTACGGGGAAGTGCATCCAGGCACCAAAACGGGCCCGTTTCGCTCCGTTTTGCATGCAGCAGGTACCGAAACACGCCAGATCACTCCCTAACATCGTCTTGGGTCCAACGGAGGCTATTGGGTATGTTCGTGCGGAAAAATTCAACAGAAGTTCGGGGCGCGAAACAGTACATTCGGGTGCCGAAACACCCGTTTTGCTTCGATTTTCGTACAGTAGGTACCCGAAAGCTCCAAAACACTCCCAAACATCATTTAGGGCCTAACGGAGTAGATTGGAAGTGTCCGTAGCAAAAAACCCATTTTAAAATTCGTTGTTACGAGGCAGTGCATCAGGGCACCAAAACGGGTTCGTTTCGTTCCGTTTTGCATGCAGAAGGTACCGAAACGCACCAGATCACTCCCTATCATCATTTTGGGTCCAATTGAGGCTATTGGGTATGTTCGTGCGAAAAAATTCAACAGAAGTTCGGGGCGCGAAACAGTACATTCGGGTGTCGAAACACCCGTTTTGCTTCGGTTTTCGTGCAGTAGGTAACCGAGTGATCCAAAACGTTCCCAAACATCATTTAGGGCCTAACGGCTTAGATTGGAAGTGTCCATAGCGAAAAACCCATTTTGAAGTTCGTTGTTACGGGGAAGTGCATCCGGGCACCAAACGGGCCCGTTTTGCTCCGTTTTGCATGCAGCAGGTACCGAAACGCGCCAGATCACTCCCTAACATCGTTTTGGGTACAACGGAGGCTATTGGGTATGTTCGTGCGAAAAAATTCAACAGAAGTTCGGGGCGCGAAACAGTACATTCGGGTGTCGAAACACCCGTTTTGCTTCGATTTTCGTGCAGTAGGTAACCGAGTGATCCAAAACACTCCCAAGCATCATTTAGGGCCTAACGGCTTAGATTGGAAGTGTCCATAGCGAAAAACCCATTTTGAAGTTCGTTGTTACAGGGAAGTGCATCCGGGCACCAAAACGGGCCTGTTTCGCTCCGTTTTGCATGCAGCAGGTACCGAAACGCGCCAGATCACTCTCTAACATCGTTTTGCGTCCAATGGAGGCTATTGGGTATGTTCGTGTGAAAAAATTCAACAGATGTTCGGGGCACGAAACAGTGCATTCGGGTGTCGAAACACCTGTTTTGCTTCAATTTTCGTGCAGTAGGTACCCGAATGCTCCAAAACACTCCCAAACATCATTTAGGGCCTAACGGAGTAGGTTGGAAGTGTCCGTAGTGAAAAATCCATTTTGAAATTCGTTGTTACGAGGCAGTGCATCAGGGCACCAAAACAGGCTCGTTTCGCTCCGTTTTGCCTGCAGAAGGTACCGAAACGCACCAGATCACTCCCTATCATCATTTTGGGTCGAATTGAGGCTATTGGGTATGTTCGTGCGAAAAAATTCAACAGAAGTTCAGGGCGCGAAACAGTACATTCGGGTGTCGAAACACCCGTTTTGCTTCGATTTTCGTGCAGTAGGTAACCGAGTGATCCAAAACACTCCCAAGCATCATTTAGGGCCTAACGGCTTAGATTGGAAGTGTCCGTAGCAAAAAACCCATTTTGAAATTCGTTGTTACGAGGCAGTGCATCCGGGCACCGAAACGGGCTCGTTTCGCTCCGTTTTGCATGCAGAAGGTACTGAAACGCACCAGATCACTCCCTATCATCATTTTGGGTCCAATTGAGGCTATTGGGTATGTTCGTGCGAAAAAATTCAACAGAAGTTCGGGGCGCGAAATAGTACATTCGGGTGTCGAAACACCCGTTTTGCTGCGGTTTTCGTGCAGTAGGTAACCGAGTGATCCAAAACGCTCCCAAACATCATTTAGGGCCTAACGGCTTAGATTGGAAGTGTCCATAGCGAAAAACCCATTTTGAAGTTCGTTGTTACGGGGAAGTGCATCCAGGCACCAAAACGGGCCCGTTTCGTTCCGTTTTGCATGCAGCAGGTACCGAAACACGCCAGATCACTCCCTAACATCGTCTTGGGTCCAACGGAGGCTATTGGGTATGTTCGTGCGGAAAAATTCAACAGAAGTTCGGGGCGCGAAACAGTATATTCGGGTGCCGAAACACCCGTTTTGCTTCGATTTTCGTACAGTAGGTACCCGAAAGCTCCAAAACACTCCCAAACATCATTTAGGGCCTAACGGAGTAGATTGGAAGTGTCCGTAGCAAAAAACCCATTTTAAAATTCGTTGTTACGAGGCAGTGCATCAGGGCACCAAAACGGGCTCGTTTCGTTCCGTTTTGCATGCAGAAGGTACCGAAACGCACCAGATCACTCCCTATCATCATTTTGGGTCCAATTGAGGCTATTGGGTATGTTCGTGCGAAAAAATTCAACAGAAGTTCGGGGCGCGAAACAGTACATTCGGGTGTCGAAACACCCGTTTTGCTTCGGTTTTCGTGCAGTAGGTAACCGAGTGATCCAAAACGTTCCCAAACATCATTTAGGGCCTAACGGCTTAGATTGGAAGTGTCCATAGCGAAAAACCCATTTTGAAGTTCGTTGTTACGGGGAAGTGCATCCGGGCACCAAACGGGCCCGTTTCGCTCCGTTTTGCATGCAGCAGGTACCGAAACGCGCCAGATCACTCCCTAACATCGTTTTGGGTCCAACGGAGGCTATTGGGTATGTTCGTGCGAAAAAATTCAACAGAAGTTCAGGGCGCGAAACAGTACATTCGGGTGTCGAAACACCCGTTTTGCTTCGATTTTCGTGCAGTAGGTAACCGAGTGATCCAAAACACTCCCAAGCATCATTTAGGGCCTAACGGCTTAGATTGGAAGTGTCCATAGCGAAAAACCCATTTTGAAGTTCGTTGTTACAGGGAAGTGCATCCGGGCACCAAAACGGGCCTGTTTCGCTCCGTTTTGCATGCAGCAGGTACCGAAACGCGCGAGATCACTCTCTAACATCGTTTTGGGTCCAATGGAGGCTATTGGGTATGTTCGTGTGAAAAAATTCAACAGATGTTCGGGGCACGAAACAGTGCATTCGGGTGTCGAAACACCTGTTTTGCTTCGATTTTCGTGCAGTAGGTACCCGAATGCTCCAAAACACTCCCAAACATCATTTAGGGCCTAACGGAGTAGGTTGGAAGTGTCCGTAGTGAAAAATCCATTTTGAAATTCGTTGTTACGAGGCAGTGCATCAGGGCACCAAAACGGGCTCGTTTCGCTCCGTTTTGCCTGCAGAAGGTACCGAAACGCACCAGATCACTCCCTATCATCATTTTGGGTCCAATTGAGACTATTGGGTATGTTCGTGCGAAAAAATTTAACAGAAGTTCGGGGCGCGAAACAGTACATTCGGGTGTCGAAACACCCGTTTTGCTTCGATTCTCGTGCAGTAGGTAACCGAGTGATCCAAAACACTCCCAAGCATCATTTAGGGCCTAACGGCTTAGATTGGAAGTGTCCGTAGCAAAAAACCCATTTTGAAATTCGTTGTTACGAGGCAGTGCATCCGGGCACCGAAACGGGCTCGTTTCGCTCCGTTTTGCATGCAGAAGGTACTGAAACGCACCAGATCACTCCCTATCATCATTTTGGGTCCAATTGAGGCTATTGGGTATGTTCGTGCGAAAAAATTCAACAGAAGTTCGGGGCGCGAAATAGTACATTCGGGTGTCGAAACACCCGTTTTGCTGCGGTTTTCGTGCAGTAGGTAACCGAGTGATCCAAAACGCTCCCAAACATCATTTAGGGCCTAACGGCTTAGATTGGAAGTGTCCATAGCGAAAAACCCATTTTGAAGTTCGTTGTTACGGGGAAGTGCATCCAGGCACCAAAACGGGCCCGTTTCGCTCCGTTTTGCATGCAGCAGGTACCGAAACACGCCAGATCACTTCCTAACATCGTCTTGGGTCCAACGGAGGCTATTGGGTATGTTCGTGCGGAAAAATTCAACAGAAGTTCGGGGCGCGAAACAGTACATTCGGGTGCCGAAACACCCATTTTGCTTCGATTTTCGTACAGTAGGTAACCGAATGATCCAAAACACTCCCAAACATCATTTAGGTCCTAACGGAGTAGATTGGAATTGTCCGTAGCAAAAAACCCATTTTGAAGTTCGTTGTTACGGGGAAGTGCATCCACGCACCGAAACAGGCCCGTTTCTGTCCGTTTTGCATGGAGCAGGTACAGAAACGCGCCAGATCACTCCCTAACATCGTTTTGGGTCCAACGGAGGCTATTGGGTATGTTCGTGCGAAAAAATTCAACAGAAGTTCAGGGCGCGAAATAGTGCATTCGGGTGTCGAAACACCCGTTTTCTTTGATTTTCGTGCAGTAGGTAATTGAATACTCCAAAACACTCCCAAACATCATTTAGGGCCTAACGGAGTAGATTGGAAGTGTCCGTAGCAAAAAACCCATTTTGAAGTTCTTTGTTACGGGGTAGTGCATCCGGGCAACGAAACGGGCCCGTTTCCCTCCGTTTTGCATTCAGAAGGTATCGAAACGCGCCAGATCACTCCCTAGCATCGTTTTGGGTCCAACGGAGGCTATTGGGTATGTTCGTGCGGAAAAATTCAACAGAAGTTCGGGGCGCGAAACAGTACATTCGGGTTCCGAAACACTCGTTTTGCTTCGATTTTCGTACAGTAGGTAACCGAATGCTCCAAAACACTCCCAAACATCATTTAGGTCCTAACGGAGTAGATTGGAATTGTCCGTAGCGAAAAACCCATTTTGAAGTTCGTTGTTACGGGGAAGTGCATCCGCGCACCGAAACAGGCCCGTTTCTGTCCGTTTTGCATGGAGCAGGTACAGAAACGCGCCAGATCACTCCCTAACATCGTTTTGGGTCCAACGGAGGCTATTGGGTATGTTCGTGCGAAAAAATTCAACAGAAGTTCAGGGCGCGAAATAGTGCATTCGGGTGTCGAAACACCCGTTTTCTTTGATTTTCGTGCAGTAGGTAATTGAATGCTCCAAAACACTCCCAAACATCATTTAGGGCCTAACGGAGTAGATTGGAAGTGTCCGTAGCAAAAAACCCATTTTGACGTTCTTTGTTACGGGGTAGTGCATCCGGGCAACGAAACGGGCCCGTTTCCCTCCGTTTTGCATGCAGAAGGTATCGAAACGCGCCAGATCACTCCCTAGCATCGTTTTGGGTCCAATGGAGGCTATTAGGTATGTTCGTGCGGAAAAATTCAACAGAAGTTCAGGGCGCGAAACAGTGCATTCGGGTGCCAAAACACCCGATTTGCTTCGATTTTCGTACAGTAGGTAACCGAATGCTCCAAAACACTCCCAAACATCATTTAGGGCCTAACGGAGTAGATTGGAAGTGTCCGTAGCGAAAACGCATTTTGAAATTCGTTGTTACGACGCAGTGCATCAGGGCACCAAAACGGGCTCGTTTCTCTCCGTTTTGCATGCAGAAGGTACCGATACGCACGAGATCACTCTCTACCATCATTTTGGGTCCAATGGAGGCTATTGGGTATGTTCGTGCGAAA
The DNA here is from genome assembly GCA_015342445.1 of Digitaria exilis. Lineage (NCBI taxonomy): Eukaryota > Viridiplantae > Streptophyta > Magnoliopsida > Poales > Poaceae > Digitaria > Digitaria exilis. The sequence goes on along the minus strand of JACEFO010000503.1, from coordinate 21 downwards.
AAATTCAACAGAAGTTCGGGG
>JACEFO010000502.1:0-17030 GCA_015342445.1 Digitaria exilis | reverse complement strand
AAATAAGCTGTTAACCTCCATGTATTTGTCCATGTTTTAACTTTAAGTTAAAATAAGATTTTTACTCCCAGAATAAAGGGGGGTAGGACTTTAAATTGAAAACTCTCTTTGAGTATCATACCTCTGATGTTTAAGTGACACTATTGAAGGGTTTAAGAAAGGCGGGAGAGGTTGAATAAAATAATTAATAAAAAGGAATTGGCAGGATAAGGCAAAACAATGGAAAGGAAGCTATGATTGTACCAACCTATTGACAAAGGGTGAAAACTTGGACTAACACTACCAAATGAGGAAGTTATTTAAGACTTGAGTTTGGTCTACAAAGATGGATTAGTATGCAAAATAAAACACCTTCCCTTTTCTACCTTGTTCGAAAAATCTTTGGAAGCAATTCAAATTGTGGAAATTGAAGTTGGATTAAAATTTTGACTTGTAAAGAAAGCCCAAATTCTCTAATATAACTTTGATGGGTAAAAAAAAATCTTATAAAAGACTAGGTCCCAAATGTTGAATTTACATCTTTTTCCCCATATTTTTGGAGTTGAATTGCTAGGGCCAAAAATTCATACCAAATTCAAATTCAAGTCTTTTTGAATTTAAAACTGCATCTAAACCAGAATGTTTTACAACTTTTCAAACCTCCATTGTAACACTGATGTTTTAAGGTTTCTAAAATGTATTTATTCATAATTTTTGGACCTTGGGAGCTGTTTCTTTTAGAGCAAAACTTTTAAATTGAAAATTTATTTCCTCTCTCTTACAGCCTGACCCCACCCGTCAGTCTCCTTCTTCCTCCTCACGATCTCTCTCCTGCACGGGTTGGGCAGCGCCGGCGGTGGCGCCACAGGCCACTGGCCGTCCCTGGCGGCCCTTCTCCTCCCTTGCCCACGCGAAATCCCATCTCTACCCCTCTCGGCCGCCTCCTATTTAAGCTCCCGGATGCAAACCCTAGCCGTTTTCCCCTCCCCTGAGCCGCCGCCTCCATTGCCGCCATGGAGCTCGGCTCGAGCTCGTCATCGACGTCCTGCTGCCCCATGGCCTCCACCACGCCGCCCCAAACCTTCTCCTCCACCTCTCCAACGCGCCCAGCCACCCAGCAGCTGCCCTGCCCGCCTGCAGCGCCGCCGCTGCTCGCCCTTCTTCTTCTTCATCACGAAGACGCGAAGAACAGAGCCATCCGTCCCTCTGCTGCCCCATTCCATCTTCCTCCGATTCCTTCCACACGAGCCTTCCCCACGAACCCAGGTCACCCCTAGACCCACCCTCGCCGAGCCCCCCATCACCCTCGGTCTGGAATCTCTGGTTCCAGAGCCGCCAGCCGCCATGGGCGCCCAGAGCTCGAGCTCACCGTCGAGATCCTCCTGCGGTCATCACCCGCTCAAAGCAACGGCCAAACGGGTTCCCCTACCTCCGCTCTACCTTTCCCAGCCGCATCCCCACCACTCCGGCCACCGTCCTCGCCGGAAACCGAGCTCCAGCGGCTGCTCCGCCACGGCTCCCATGGCCGGCCCTCTACGGTCCACCTCCGACCTCGACTACTGCACAAAACCATCTCGTGGTGAGCCCCTAATCCCTCCAGTGCCCTCAGTCCGGCCATCCCCGGCCTCCCTTCGCCGGAATTTGGACCGCCGAGGTCTCTGCTCCGCCCAAGGACTCGATTGCAATCGCGAAATCTTTTAGGGTTCCCAATGCAAAACCGAGGACCTATATGTAATAGCCGAATTCAGATCTAGGGTAACAGCTGTGAACTTGTAAATTCAATTTAAAATCATAGAAAAATCAGAAAAATGCAAACCAAAATTCTTCATACTCCTGGTGATGTCTATTTTATTCCCTTCATAGCATGTGTATGCTTTTGTTGCTTGGTTCAGTCTATAAAAATTAAACTTTGAAAATGAACTTTTGTGCATAACTCCTAAACTACAGCAGCTATGGAAGTGATCTTTGGATATGTTATTACTCTTGTTACAAATGCTTTACAGTATCAATCTTGCACTGAGATATATTTTCTAGCTCCAGAATATAAATTGTTTAAGTTTGTCTCAGCTGAAACATTGTTCGAATTTTAGTAATTTTCCCTTCAACAAAAATTAGCCAACTTTGTACAGTAGTGTATCCATATTAGCAGCTATCTTAGAAAAATGCTAAACCCCATTTTTAGCTCTGCTAACATGCTTAAATAAATTGGGGTGAGAAAAAGAAGTAGCATTTGTTTGGCCCATGTTTGCTACTAAAACTGAGTACCCACTTGATAGATGAGCTACACATGACCTTATTTTGCTCCTATAAATAGTCCACCCTATTTTCCTGTGTATTTATTTTTATAGGATTTAATATCATTTCCTAGCGGCTGAAATGGTTGAAATTGTAGGAAATCCAAAAATTAGATTACTTAATAAAATATGCTCAACCTTTCTGCAGCAAACATAAGCATAGTGACATGGATTTATTTATGAAGTTTCACTAGAATTCGAATTATAGAAATAGGACAACAAATTGGAGTTTGAATCTTGCTTAATAAATAAAAAAAAGGAGAAGAAGAAAAACAATTCTCTATCACATGTACATGAAAGTAAAAATTAGGAGAAAACTAAAATTATCCAAAACATAACCTGCGTTACTAAATGAAGAAATAAAAGTATAACATTATATATGTACACAATCACCATCCAAAGTAAAAACCTTTATGGCACCTTTCCAAGTGTGTTGAAAGGTGAAAGAAGAGAATTCTTTTGTTTAGCTGAATATGGCCTCATATGCCCGTGCTTTTATGGGAACATTGAAATCAATGTAAATCTTATGCATATGCATCTCGTATAGATCCCGGAGCATGCGTACCCGTCCCGGATTTCGAAGAAGGGCCACAAGAAGGATGGGAGAATGCTGCTGAAGCAAGTCAAACTAACCCTACCTTAGCCCAAGCTTTGAGTCGAGCAAAAAGGCAAGCCCCGGAGCATGACCTGACTTTTAAAATTATGCATCTATGAATTTCCCTATGCTTGTGCATTTACGTTCAAGGAGTTGTTTGAATACCTTAGCTGCACATTTTCCTAGTACCTATGACTTGCAACACTAGTATGAAAGGATCGCCAGGGCATTGCTTTAGGTCCGTTACAAGTCGAGTGATTTCCTGTCACTCGCGAGACATAGGAATTGCTTGTCTTTACTTATGTTGGAATCATAAGGATTGACGGGCGGGATGATAGATGTAGATCTCCCGTCCGTGTATGATAATTGATTTAAGGTCGAAATGTGTGGTTGAGTGTGTCAAGTTTTTGAACGTACCACATGCATGCCGGTATATGGAGCCGGTAAGCCCGGTACCAGATTGAAGCAGCTAGGGCCGATAGCCATCTCTCCTTGGAAACTTTGTTTTCCCCTGCCGTACACTTGTGGATATATGCGTGAGACTGTGAGTGAAGCAGTAAACCTTTATCCTAAGGAAATGGACCCGGTTCCGAATTGTGGATCGATGGGAAAGGTTGGGAAACGCTTGTACCTTTTATGGCAAGCATAGTATCCGTGTATGTTGGGTTTTCCCTGGCCAGGTAGCTAAATTCGGTTCGAACTGTCCGCTTCTCGCGGTTAATGAGACTGCTTGACCGCCTTGCTACATTGAGTAACAAGTGAAATTATGAGATATATGAACTTGTTGTATGAATTAAATTGTATTGCACCACTTGTATGCTTAGAGAGGATGCTAATCTAGAATGGTTAAATTTACTAGAACATGATGCTAAAACTTGAAAGCAAGGACTTACTTTAGTTGCTTTTTGGCAAACAAACCCACCAGCCGAAAGCCTCTCATTGTCTAGATGTCGGTGATCTAGATTTCACCCGACGGGTAAGCCTTGCTGAGTATTAGTATACTCAGTCTTGCTTGTGGCAATGATTTACAGGTACCCCTTTGGATGCCGATGCTTTGACTTGGCCTACCCAGGTTCCACCTGGCTGGCACATCGAATGGGTTCCGTCCTCTGCCGAGGATCGGGAGGAGTAGCATCGTGACAGGCTTCAGCACGGTATTATTTGTATCGTCGTTAGATTCTTCCGCTGCAATGAACTTTAATTTCCGCTGCAAGACTTTTATTCTCTGATTTAAATTTGAACTTGGTTTGTAATAACTGTGATACCTATTTGTGTAAGTTAATTTGTGGAATGTTGTAATCTCTGGAACTCACCTTCGTGTGGGCGTGCTGTTGTTTCGATCGAGAAAAGTACGTGGTTTTATCGGGTTTAATCCGACGGCGCTCCAGCTTATTCCGGATTAAGTGCCTGACTAAATGACTAGTGGTCCCATGGTACTTAATTTGGAATAATTTCGGAGTGGTCCGCTACAGCTGGTATCAGAGCCGAAGCAGCGCAGCGGAAGCTGTGACATCTCTGATGTCAAAAGAATTAAAAAGTGCAATTAAAATCAATGCAACAGGGAACGATGGGTTGAAATTCAAAAATCCATCAAAAATTCAATTTTAATTCAAAAACAAGGTTTGTTTGGTACCCAACTGAAAACTCGAGATTTTGTACTAAACTTGAAAATCTCCAAAGCTAAAAGTTGTTTGTCATCACAAATAAACCCTAGTCACTGTTGGGAACTTTTGAAAATTTTGCAGTCTAGTCCCTCAAAAACTCGAATTACCGTTCTAGGCACCTTTTTGTTTTTGGGTTGTTTGAGCTTGAAAAATTTGGAATTTCAGGTTCACCCCAAAAAGAAAGTTGTGTCCCATCTTCCAAACTCCAACTTTTATTTTTACACTTTTCCAAGTTCAGCTCAAATTTTTGGAGAAAATTCGAATTTGAAAACGGAGCTCCACGGGCAAGCTACAGTGCCCCTGGCGCGCCCTGCGCTGGCCGGAGCTCGGCCGCCACGTGGCCGGCGAGCGGCGCAGGCGACGCCGAGCTGGCCGAGCCGCGGCGGACGCTGGCGCTTGTCGCCTAGCTCTTGTCCGGCCACTCCCGAGCCATCACTTCGCCGCCGTCGCCTCGCCTCGCCTCGCGCCGCGGAGCGCCATCATACGGTCGCGCGCCGCCGTGGCCGCACGCGCGCTCGCGCCGCGCCGAGAGCACTGCAGGCGGTAGAGTCCGTTCGCGTCGCGCCAAAGCCTCTGCTGAGGATCTCCACTTCATCACGCGATGATCTTTGGCGCCCAACCGCGCGTGTGCGCTCTGTTCGAGCTCGCCGCGTCATCAATGGCGACCGCGACAGCCACCCACGCGCTCGCACGCTCCCGAGGACGCACTGTGCCACTCTCGCGTGCCCAAGCACTCCACCGCGCACTCACACCCCTCCTCTCACTCGCTCACTTCGCCATTTCCACTTCCCCGCGCTCGCTCGGTAGTCTTCTTCCTCGCGCCGCGCGAACCGAGCCGAGCTTCTCCGAGAAATTCCCCGTCTACACTCCCCCATTTCCAAATTCGTCCCGCACGAAGCTAGCCCCCTACCTCAGCTCCAAAACCCCCACTTTCCCCAAGCTATTGTCACTTCTCCGGCGAGAATTCGAGATTCCCCCCAAATCGCGATTTTCGGCCGCCGGAGCACCCACACGTCGAGACCCTACTCCGAGCCGTCCCCGAGGTCAACCGAGCACGCCATTAGCTTCCTCGAGCTCCACTGGTGCTCTAGGACCCGTCAAACCTCGACGAACGCCCCCGACCTCACCGGCGTAGAAGCCGCGGCGGCCGCGCCGCCACTACCTCGTCGCCGGCAAAACTCCGACCATCCCCGGCCTCCAAACCGTCCCCAACCGACTCGTGGTGAGCCCAGGATGCTTTTCCCCCACTTCCCTGAGTCTAGTTCGCCGCCGTTTGGCCGGCGCAACTCCGGCGAGAGCCGAGGGCATAACTTCATCGTCTTCGTTTGTCTAGGGGCCTCTGTGCAAAAGTCCAGGGACTTGTTCGTGAAGTTTTGAAAGTTCTAGGGTTCCCTGCGGGAAAAGATTCTTAAATCTAGAATTGTTTTTCCCGAATCTTGTTAAATCCATTAAAAATCGTACAAAAATCAGAAAAATGCACAAAAATACTCCCTGGATTCGTGAGAGTCTAAAATACAATCTCCTTTAGACATGTGTATGCTTTTGATGAACTGTTTTTGAATTAAAATTCAAACTGTAGAAATTGAAAGTTGTGCACCATTTCAAATCTAGAGCTCCGCTAGGGTTGATCTTTGGATATGTTGTGTGTAGTGACTTTGGACAGCTTGTGTCCAAAGGGGACCTAAAAATATGAACTGTAGCTCCAGTTATGAATTAAAATGTGATTTCTGTCTTTTTGCAGTGCAGAAATCATTAAAAATAATCTGTGCAGTCAAAAATCACCATTTTGCTCCATAGGACTAAAAACTTGTTAGCACACCTGTTAAAAATGAAAAACTAAATTTTTTCTCTGTGTAGGCTAGCAAATAAATTAATATGTGTTTTTGGATAGAAAATTTTTGAGGACTGTCCAAGGGTTATTTTGAGCCACCACTTGGCCAGAACCCTCCTCATGCTTATGACTAGCTTTGGTAGGAAAATCTCCTGAAATGGATGAATTTTCAATTTTATATGAATTTATTTCACTTAAGCAGATAGCTGTTTAATATATTTTTATTAAATTATGTGTAGCTCAAAATTAGCTAAATTTTGGAGTGAGCTTAGCTCTTATACTCCAGTAGCTGTCATGAAGTTTATAGGTAAAAATGTTGAGCACAAATGGAGAAACAAAAATAGGAAAGAATCTAGGTGGAAAATTGATTTATATAAAAGAATAACCTTTTTGGTTAATTAGTTAGAATAAAATGGATGGACTCTGAAATTTCAGAACGGCACCCTAAATTGTGAAGTAGTAAATAGAACTCTTTTATATATATACACAATCACCATCAAAGTCAAATAAAACTTTTCCCACATCTCTACCCTGTTTTTGTGAAGAGAATAGTAATGCTTAAGCATGTCTAGGTGAATATGGCCTTCAAAGGCCTTAGTCATAGAATCTTTAGGCAGCCGCCTTAAGTTATGCATCTCATGTAGAAGGCGCCATCCCGGACGGCAACTACCACCTCATTCCCGCAGACGAGGAAGAAGTCCCGGAGGAAGGTGCCGGTGCAAGAGCGACCAACCCGGAGGCTAACCCCCAACTTGAGCAAGAAGGCAAGCCCCGGAGCATGACCTGACTTTAAAATTATGCATCTATAAATTTTCCTATGCTTGTGCATTTACGTTTCAAGGAGTTGATTGAATACCTTAGCTGCACATTTCCTAGTACCTATGAATTGCAACACTAGTATGAAAGGATCGATAGGGCATTGCTTTAGGTCCGTTACAAGTCGAGTGATTTCCTGTCACTCGCGAGACATAGGAATTGCTTGTCTTTACTTATGTTGGAATCATAAGGATTGATGGGCGGGATGATAGATGTAGACCTCCCGTCCGTTTATGATAATTGATTTAAGGTCGAAATGTGTAGTTGAGTGTGTCAAGTTTTTGAACGTACCACATGCATGCCGGTATATGGGAGCCGGTAAGCCCGGTACCAGATTGAAGCAGCTAGGGCCGATAGCCATCTCTCCTTGGAAACTTTGTTTTCCCCTGCCGTACACTTGTGGATATATGCGTGAGACTGTGAGTGAAGCAGTAAACCTTTATCCTAAGGAAATGGACCCGGTTCCGAATTGTGGATCGATGGGAAAGGTTGGGAAACGCTTGTACCTGTTATAGCAAGCATAGTATCCGTGTATGTTGGGTTTTCCCTGGCCAGGTAGCAGAAATTCGGTTCGAACTGTCCGCTTCTCGCGGTTAATGAGACTGCTTGACCGCCTTGCTACATTGAGTAACAAGTGAAATTATGAGATACATGAACTTGTTGTCTGAATTAAATTGTATTGCACCACTTGTATGCTTAGAGAGGATGCTAATCTAGAATGGTTAAATTTATTAGAATATGATGCTTAAATTGAAAGCAAGGACTTACTTTAGTTGCTTTTTGGCAAACAAACCCACCAGCCAAAAGCCTCTCATTGTCTAGATGTCGGTGATGTAGTTTTCACCCGACGGGTAAGCCTTGCTGAGTATTAGTATACTCAGCCTTGCTTGTGGCAATGATTTACAGGTACACCTTTGGATGTCGATGCCTTGTCTTGGCCTACCCAGGTTCCACCTGGCTGGCACATCGAATGGGTTCCGTCCTCTGCCGAGGATCGAGAGGAGTAGCATCGTGGCAGGCTTCAGCACGGTGTTACTTGTATCGTCGTTAGCTTTCGTTCGCTGCAATGAACTTAAAATTCCGCTGTAATGAAACTTTTATTCCGCTGCAAAACTTTCGTACTCTGATTTAAATTTGAACTTGGTTTGTAATAACTGTGATACCTATTTGTGTAAGTTGATTTGTGGAATGTTGTAATCTCTGGAACTCACCTTCGTGTGGGCGTGCTGTTGTTTCGATTAAGAAAAGTACGTGGTTTAATCGGGTTTAATCCGACGGCGCTCCAGCTTATTCCGGATTAAGTGCCTGACTACATGATTAGTGGTCCCAAGGCACTTAACTTGGAATAATTTCGGAGTGGACCGCCACAGCTGGCATCAGAGCCGAAGCAGCGCACCGGAGAGAGCAACAAACCTTTAATAAACATTTTTTGAATAAAATTTGCCAACTCGTACTTCCGCCGCGCCTCGCGAAGGAAGGTTATTATTAGGACCGCTAAGGATGTTACCTAGAGCGTGAAGCCTATGTGGGTTAAGGGATCACGATATGATAGGTGGCAAATAGTATATTATACTGACTTCCAGCACATTTCATTCTGTCATTTACTTTACGCAATGGTGGGCGCAAGGTACGGCGATTGCTGTAACGTACCACGGCACTATATGAAAATATAGTGGCGGCACATAGTCAATACGCTGTGACGGCGTATGAAACTAGAATAGCATGGTGGGCGCAAGGTACGGCAATTGCTGTAGCATACCACGGCATCATATGCAAATATGATGGCGGCACAAAGTCAATACGCTATGTCGATAGCGTATGAAACTGTCAATATGTTGCCTTGGTGACATATGAACATTGCCCGTTCAATGTTAAACGTTCGGGTGCCACCTCTATAGTGGGTGGTAATGAATGGAGACGCTTTCGTGAGTGCTGGCACGAAAGGTTGATTATACATGCTCTGGAATGGAATTTTCTGCAGGTACACTAACCGCGATTCCGTATGACTAAACGGTTAGAAAAGTTCGGCTAGATAATATAGGGAGAGACGGATATTGCCTAGCCACCGGCACTAACTTCGTAAGCCAAAAGTTTATTGGCATGTGTGTTGGTGAGAACGAATAGGCCGCTCATGCATTGCATCTCACTGACTTAATATCGAATTTTAACACATGACCGAATTGAACCGCCGTCAAAGAAATTGAAATCACAACCCAAAAATCCTGCTGAGAACAATCTGTTTGCACCCTTAATTCGAAATTGAAAACGTTGTCAAATGAAAAAGTGTTCAACATGAAAGTTGTCATAAATATTATGAAGTATACGCTGTAGAAATTTCAACGAAAATGGTTCAGTAAAACTGGAGTTGTGCTAAAAATGGTAACCCCCTGTCTGCTGGAAATTTCTGGGGACAGTGAGATAAAAATTGAATTTTTACACCATCTTAACGACAGTTTCTGCTCAAACCTCCAACATGAAACTTTTTAGGAATTACTTAAAAAATGTTCTGGCCAAATTTGGGAATCTTTGAGCTTGTAGATTTCGAGTTTTGTAATCTTTACCACCCTGCACAGAATCTGTTTTTGTTCTTTGGCGCTAACCGGTTCTCACCCTTGCCCCTTTTTCTTTTGGTTCAGATGGACGCCCTCGCTGACCTGGCTAGCTACCCCAACGACGTGTCCTTCTCTGATTGCTTAGGATGGGAAGGCTTCCCTAGCATCTTGTGGTCGGTTTTACAGGCGCTTGATTACCCTACACCGCCACAGTATGAGAGGACTATCATCCGGGACCGCGGAATGACTCGTTCCCGTGTGCGATTGGTGGTATATCGCCGCCCGCCGTGTCCTAGCTCCCCCACCTGGACGGTGGAAGTTCACGGACACCACATGGAGACGACGTGCGAGCTAGCTGCCTTGAATGGCATTAGCTCCTTTGTGGCTCAGAACCAGGAGTTGGTTGAGCATCAGTTACTTGGATTATTCCCACCGACTCAGCCGGATGATCCCCACTGGATGAGGCGTTACCTTAGTTCCCCTCTGAGGATGGCAGAGAACCCCGTCGCTGCAGCCGCCTTGATGATGAGGTGGATGCGGGCGTATCACCGTTTGCAGGCACTTCTTGGACGGTCACAGAGCGAGATGCTCAACATTGCTATGGACATGTCCGCTCGTGCCCATGACATAGGGGTTGAGAGGACCTCCTTGTCCATTGAGGTGACCACTAGAGATGCCATGATTGCTGACCTAGAGAGGCAATTGAATGACCTCCACATTGCACACAACAACACTCAAAATGAGTTAGCACAAACTAGAGATGAGCTTGAGGAGGTACATGGTACCTTGGAGCATGCAAATGCTATGCTTGCCGCCCACGACGCTCAGCACCTTCTTGACCAGCAAGGAGGGGATGTGGATGGTGAAGGAGAGGCTCCAGATTCCGACATGGACACTGAGGACGACATGCCACCCCTCCCAGCTCCACCTTCACCTATGGGCAGCGAGGCTACCGCTAACAACCTAGATGATTTTTAGGTGTGGTAGTGGCAAGTTTACTCCTCCGCTAGGCCTAGATTTTGGCTTCATGTTGTAATAGGCTAGATGGAGTTGAGCTCCTCCTTTTATCTTTTGGTGGCAATGTAAATTAATGATGGGGATGTGTGATCAAAACTTGATGAAGTGTAATAGCTGTGTTGAAAACAATCTGCAGCTAACCTGGTTTTAATTATTGATGGATTTTCCATTCATTTCTGGGCTGTGATGTGAACTGCAAAATTGTTTGGAATTTGTCAAACAAAATGGTCACCAAATTGCAACCCCATTGGTTAAGCGAAATAAAATGGCAACCAAAACACTACAGCTCGGCCTGCTGAAAAACAGCAAATGCAGAGAGCTAAAGATTGAATTTTTCGGCTTAGTTCCAGTCCGAAGTTGATTCTGAGCCCAACATGAAAGTTGTAGAGCATAAAATTTTCGAGCTACTGACCGAATGGGAGCATTTGACTTGTTTCCTGTTGGGAGATATGATTTTTCTTCCGAACTGCGTGCTGATGGGTCATTCTGCACAGTATACTTCAATATGTTGTCACATTCTATCTTGTCATCTATTATGCAAGCTTATGAAATGTGGCTAATACAAGTCCCTACTGCAGATGGCAATCACCCGCAGCGGTCACGACGCTAGTGGCTCCAACGCTAACCAGCAGGGGCCAGAGGGGCAGCAACAGCCACCGCCACCTCCTCCACCGCAGCAACCTCCGACGTGGCAGCAGCTGTATGCCACGCAAACGGAGATTCTCCGGAACCTGCAGCATCAGCAGCAGATGATGCAGCAGCAGATGCTTCAGCAGGGAGGTCAACGGGCCCCTCAGCCTCAGGTGGCCAGATATGAGGATTTTCTGGCAACGCACCCGCCGATTTTCTCTAGAGCTGATGAGCCCTTGGAGGCCGACACCTGGATTCGAGCCATCGAGTCCAAGTTCACCATCCTGGCGACGCCTTGCACCTCTAACCGCAAGGTCGTGTTCGCGGCGCAGCAGCTCCGCGGCCCAGCTCTCCTTTGGTGGGAGAACTACCTGGCCCTGCAGCAGGAAGGTCATGTAGTTGAGTGGGATGAGTTCAAGGCTGCATTCAAGGCTCATCACATTCCGGCCGGTCTGGTAGAGCGGAAGTTGAATGAGTTTTTGGCGCTGACCCAGGGTACCCATACAGTGCTTCAGTACGCCCAGGCCTTCAATGGTCTGTGCCCCTACGCGGGTCATCACGCCGACTCGGACGAGAAGAAGCTAGAGAGGTTCCGACGTGGCCTTAACACCAAGTTGAAGGCACAGTTGGCCACCACCCGTGCTGCCACGTACGGCGATCTCGTGAACCTGGCCATTGCCCAGGAAGACGCCAATGTGGTGCACAAGGCGGAGAAGAAGAGGAAGACTCCCGCTGGACCGTCGAGCGCGCAGCCACAGAGGTTCCGCTTGGTTCCCCCGGCTGCACCGCAGGGACAGTCCAGGACACCTCAGGGAGGTGGATGGGTTGCTAGGCCGCCACAGCCTAACGCGCCCCGTTTCCCTCCACCGCCGCAGCAGCAGCAAGCACCAAGGCAAAATGCACAGCAGCCAGCTCGCCCTGGAGCCGGCTATCAGTGTTTCAAGTGTGGAAGTAAAGACCACTTTATCAAGGATTGCCCGCAGAACAAGCAGCAAAACCAGCGCCCGGGAAATCAGCAAGGCAAGGGCAGGCAGCAGCAGCGTGTGCAGGTTCGATAAGGGCGGCTCAACTACACCACCTTGGGCGACCTACCCGAGGGAGCCCCAGACATGACTGGTACCTTCCCTATCTGCACTCAACCTGCTGTGATATTGTTTGATTCCGGGGCAACACATAGTTTTATAAGCACAAGATTTCATGTGAAATGCGGATTAAAATCGTACCATACCAAATCATCTTATGTGATATCAACTGCGGGAGGTAAAATTGCATCCAACCAAGTCACCCGAAAAGTTCCGATCAGGCTGGGAAGTAAAACATTTCCTACTGATTTGATTCTGCTTGGTATGGAAGGGATTGACATTGTGTTAGGAGCCAATTGGATGACTCAACATAAGGTTGTCCTAGATGTTGCGGAACGAGTTGTTGAGATAAACTCGCCTACGCATGGCCCGAGTGTGCTATATCTGCCACAACGGACTCGTGGCGATGCGTGTGCTTATACAATGGTAGAAACCCAACTAAAGGACATTCCGGTGGTATGTGAGTATGCCGATGTATTTCCGGATGACTTACCTGGGATGCCGCCGGATAGGGACATTGAATTTGTGATTGAACTTCAGCCTGGCACAGCACCTATATCAAGAGACCCTATAGAATGCCACCCAACGAACTGGCTGAATTAAAAATACAACTCCAAGAATTGTTGGATAAGGGTTTCATTCGTCCAAGCGTATCGCCTTGGGGATGTCCCGCTATCTTTGTGAAGAAGAACGACCATTCCTTGAGGTTGTGTATTGATTACCGGCCTCTCAATGCGGTAACTATTAAAAACAAGTACCCACTCCCCCGTATTGACATCTTGTTTGACCAACTAGCTGGCGCCAGAGTGTTCTCCAAGATTGACCTTCGTTCTGGCTATCACCAAATCAAAATCAGGCCTTGTGACATTCCAAAGACTGCCTTTTCCACACGTTATGGGCTTTTTGAATTCTTGGTTATGTCTTTTGGACTCACCAATGCCCCAGCCTACTTCATGTACCTCATGAATTCGGTCTTCATGTCTGAACTAGACAAGTTTGTGGTGGTTTTCATTGACTGACATTCTTATATATTCTAAGAATGAGGAAGAGCATGCTGAGCACCTTCGCATTGTTCTTCAAAGGCTGAGAGATCACCAGCTCTACGCCAAGTTCTCCAAGTGTGAATTCTGGTTAGAGAGCGTGAAGTTTTTAGGTCACACGGTTTCCAAGGATGGTATATCCGTGGATCCAACCAAAGTGCAAGAGGTGCTAGATTGGCAACCACCTACTTCTGTCCACGAGATTCGGAGTTTTCTGGGTTTAGCTGGTTATTACCGCCGTTTTATTCCGCACTTCTCTCGGATTGCCAAGCCCATGACCGAACTCTTAAAGAAGGGAGTCAAATTTGAGTGGAATGACAAATGTGATGAAGCTTTCCACACCTTGCGAAGACATTTAACTTCAGCCCCAGTTTTGGCTCAGCCCGATTGCACCAAGCCCTATGATGTCTACTGCGATGCATCAGGCACCGGACTTGGCTGTGTTCTCATGCAAGAGAACCGAGTCATTGCTTATGCTTCTCGAGCACTTCGGCCTCACGAGCAAAAACTACCCCACTCATGATCTTGAGTTAGCAGCGGTTATCCATGCTCTCAAATGTGGAGACACTATTTGATGGTGTTCCATGACAACATATACACAGACCACAAGAGCCTCAAGTATGTCTTCACTCAAGGCACATCTGAACATGAGACAGCGGAGATGGTTGGAGTTAGCAAAGGACTATGACCTTAGTATCCATTATCACCCCGGGAAGGCTAATGTAGTTGCGGATGCGTTAAGGCCGCAAGGCTCATTGTCATTGTCTTTCCGTGGAGTCCCTACGCTGACACCGCTGTGTCACAAAATGGCAAAACTCAATTTGGAGATTGTTCCGCACGGGTATTTTAGCCATATTGCAGTTGAACCGGCCTTGCACGATCAGATTGTTGTAAGCCAATTGAATGACGCGGGCATTAAAATCCTTAAAAGGAAAATTGTCAAAGGAGAAGGTGAAAGAGAAGTACAAGTGTTTCCGGTTAGATGGGCAGGGAGTAATGTGGTTTGGACATCGCCTCGTGGTGCCCAAAAACATGGAACTCCGGAGGAAGATTATGGATGAGGCCCATCTCTCCAAATTTTTCTATCCATCCCGGCAGCACCAAATGTACCAAGATTTGAAACAAAACTTTTGGTGGACTCGAATGAAGCGAGAAATTGCACATATGGTGTCGGAATGTGGACACCTGCCAGCGGGTTAAGGCCAGCCACTTGAAGGTAGCAGGCACGCTTCAACCTCTACCTATTCCTCATGGAAGTGGGAGACATAAACATGGATTTTATTGTTGGACTTCCCAGAACCCCTCAGGGCATGACTCCATTGGGTAATTGTGGATCGCCTTAACCAAGACCGCACATTTTCTTCCAGTCATACCGGTCTATACTGCTAAGAAGTACGCGGAGATTTATTTGGAGCCGGATCGTTTGTCTACATGGGGTACCCAAGACGATAACTTCAGATCGTGGTGCTCCGTTCGTAGCACGCTTTTGGGAACAATTGCCAATTGTCCCCTAGGCACCAAACTGATTCCGTAGTTCAGCATATCACCCACAGACCGATGGACAGATGGAAAGGGTAAATCAAAACTTGAAGATATGCTAGCGAGCTTGTGTTATCCCATTATAGGGAGAATTGCGGAGAAATGATCTATCTCTGGCCGGAATTCTCCTATAACAACAAGCTACCAAGCAGTCCTTCAAATGGCACCTTTCGAAGCCTTATATGGTAGAAGATGTCCGGGACCCCGTTGTGTGGTCCCAGGCAGGCGAGAGATATACTTATGGCCCTGACCTTGTGAAGGAAGCAGAAGAAAGGTTAGGATTATTCGGGAAAATTTGAAGAACGTCAGGGGAACAATCCCTTCGTCATTTTTCCCTACCGCTGCTGGCCAACACTCCCCCAGTCACCATCGTACCACCGTCCCGTCACCCGGGAATCTCACTTGCCGGCCACTACCAAGCACGCGCCACCATTAGTCCATTGCCTTGCCGGCCCCTACCTCCTGCTGTCGACACACCACTATCGCTGCTCTGCTCTGGCCGTCGATAAATGCAGCCTCTCCAATGGCTGCCATCACTCCATGGTGCTCCACTTGAGTCACACCACTCCACCACTTTCGCCTCTCTTCGGCGACCCTCCACGGTACCCAAGCTGCTCATTCCCCACCGTGTCCTT
Source organism: Digitaria exilis (assembly GCA_015342445.1). Taxonomy (NCBI): domain Eukaryota; kingdom Viridiplantae; phylum Streptophyta; class Magnoliopsida; order Poales; family Poaceae; genus Digitaria; species Digitaria exilis. Next base: position 1,356 of record JACEFO010000502.1, on the reverse strand, counting down.
CATTCTTTGACAAGCAAACTCTGCCTCCACCTCTTCGTAAAGCCACGAGGAAGTGCCCCTCTCGGCAACCCACCATTGACGTTTAACCAAGATCCACAGCACCAACTCATCGAAGAAGGAGTTCGCGCAGAAGTCACCTGAGGATTCCGCAAGAATTAGTTTGACGAACAAGGAAGGATTGGGACTTGTTTGACACCATCCATGGCTTGCCCCTTCTTTCCCCCGATTGGGCCTGGAGTTCACTGGACAATAGTGGTGTATTACTTTTGTCTTGTGTGCCAGATCTTGATGCTCTTAGCTTTCCATATCTACATTCATCGCCCGCTCCCACAATGAACGACGTTGATGTTGTATCGGAGATCTGGAAATCAGTTATCATCTCCGAGCAGTAAACCTGTAAGAACTTGGGTGTGTTTGTATCTGTGTTTCTTTTGACTAACACCTCTTCCTTCTAATCGAAATGTCCACCTTTCTGCCTGTGCGACTCGGGACGAGATTCTTTTTAAGGAGGGTAGGCTCGGTAACTACCCCTAGTGTTTAAAGCGTATAGTAAGAGTGATTAAACAAATAAGGACCTTCATAAACCTGAAACTAAAATCACTAGCAGGAATGAGAATTATACATGAGGATTGTTAAGTTTGTACTCGTGCCTTGGTTCTTGAAATTTTGAACCCTACACATAACTTTTCTAAGTACAACTCCAACATTTCTCTTACGAGTTGCAACGCAAACTCTAAATGGCAAATTAAGTAATGCTTCTATGCTCTAAAGGTGCTTGAAGGACTAATGGCTCATATGAAGCCAACGCTCGAAATGATCCAACTACACGATATTATGACCTTCAGAAGGCCAAGGGTTCTAATAAAATTATAACATAAGAGTTGTGACATCACAAACGTCTGATCAATATGAAGGGTTGTAGTTTCTTTTGTTTCAAACACCTTCTTTAGAGAAGGTACTTTCTAATTATAAACCAACCACTTTCTCAATGGAAGGTATGTGTATCTAAAAATGTCACTTTGCAACCTTGGGTGAGTTATGTATATCTCAGAGGCTTTATCCATCCAAACATAGGAAATCAAGTTTGAAGACCAACTTAACCATGAGATGAAAAATCAACGGCACACACCTTTTTTAAGGAGCACATTTTGGGCTATAAATAAAATAATATTTAGAGTGCTCCTATGTTCTTTAGTAAAATGATTGTTAATGATTTAATGTGAGGCAGTAAAACCACTTGACTTAAGCTTGCAGTTCTATATTCCATGGCTACATTGTGGCAATCTTGTGGTTTTTAGTAATAAATCCGCAGATTTTGTTCACAACATGAGCTTTCAATAAAATACAAAGGATGTA
>JACEFO010000501.1:0-28997 GCA_015342445.1 Digitaria exilis | reverse complement strand
AAAGAAACACTTTGAATACCAAAAACACTAGAGCAATTTTGGTAGAGAAGGATAAAGTTTATTAAACTTTGTGAATGCTTAACACTAGGAGAATCTACATCATTGGGATTAGTTTTATTTAATTCTTGATATGAATTATGTCCTAACTAAACTAAATATTTTAAGGACGGTGGGAGTATAATTGAACGGGAATTGAACTACATAATACTTTTTCATTTTCTGGCGGCGTTAATAATATTTTTGTCGGCCGTACGAAAGTCAGAATCTGGTCTTGTTTTTTTGGAGATATAAATTCTTCCTTCTGCGCATTAGAGAGTAGACGGAATTGTCCAGGCTGTTAACGCGAACAACCAGCTACCTATATATCTAGCTTGCTTTCGAACTGTCTAGCTTTGGCCCCTACTCCTGCGTATGATCTCCTCTCTCTCTACATTTGAAAAAGTCATGTTGCCCAAATAATCAACAAAGTGTTACGTAGCATAACCTAGACACGTCGACGCATGCATGTACGATCTTGGGTTCAAGTAAATGCACCCCAGTTTTTCTGACACACACAAGATTGCACGGCCGTAGAGCAATAAAATCAGCTGGCCAGTGATAAAATGACAAAAAGCACGAGAAAAGCACTGCTGCCTGCTAGTAGGGACACTAGCTAGGACCCAGCGGCATTTCATGGCAGGGCCTTGCAACGCATGTGAAATATATACCATCCATGGATGCATGCACAGTTTTATGGCGCCAAAGCGAACTAGACCTCCTGTTTCATCACTAGTACGGCGTGCTAGCTCGATGGTGGGCACCGTGCACTGTGTACTAATGCACTGACTGAGTGAACAGGCCACAGTGGAGTTGACACTGTTGCCACTAGCAGCCTGTGCCCACCCATTGGGCTGAGATCAGATAATCATATGCAAGTTGCTAGCTTGGTGATGCCCATTGCCCGCTGATCAGGCGCCCTGGAACGGGCACATGCACTGAACTTCGCCGACACCTTAGGTCTAATGAGCTTCTGTGCATGCCATCGGTTTATCGAATTATTTGATACTCCGAAGAAGAATGCAGCACAAGCTTAAAAAGCTTTATAGTGGCTTAACTTAGTTAATTGGCCTGGTGGAGTACTGAGGCCAGAACATTTATCCTTTTATCTCAAAAAAATTGGATTGGTGGAGAGGACACGGTCGATGAGAGATATTTCCTTATACAGTTAAATCAGCATGTTCAAGGGTTTGTATTTGAAAGGTTGTATGTGTGTCAAAAAGGTTTGGATTTTGGGTAGTAGCGAGAGGAAGATGCATGCATGCTTTATATTTGGACTGATAGCATATGCACTATTAATTTTAGAATTTAAAAAGCCGCATTTTGTTATCGTTTAATTTCTTTATTTTGATTTCTATAGATATGATCCCTCTGCCATTTCATTTCAGAACTGTGATGTTAGTGAAAAATTTCGAAGAAGCTCTTTTAATTTTTATATAAGAAACATGGCAATAATCTTGATTTTGAATTCTAGGTATGTAAATTTTAGGGGCATTTGTGTGTAATTTCAATTGACTTCAATTCTTTTTCAATAATGGCAATGAAATGACAGATTTAGTGGAGTTTTTCTATATATTTTGTGAGCTTATAATAACTATTCAAAATATGCTGCAAATATATGCATGAAATTCTATATATCTGTGACATCCCCGATTTTTGAACGGCGCGAAGTTTGACCAAAGTCAAAATTTGGTCAAAATTTGATATAAATTTAAAGTAAAAATTTTCAAAATAGACCCAAGAGATCTACGGAGAATGTTTGACACAAAATGGGGATGAAAATGAGTATGGGAATAGCTTTTAATTAATGGATGAAAGAAAAGAAAAAAGTGTTACTATTCACCGTACGAAAACAAGAAATTCAAATTCAGGTTTTGGCATAATGGCAGTCATACTTCAGAGCTAAATTGAGGGCAAACCGTTCATCATATGACCAGGATGTAAAAAGGAAAGATGTTGAGCAAAGTACACTAAACAAGTTTTATGTTTGGGCTAGATCGAGATCGGGTCAGGATCAGGAGAAAAACGTGGATGAAAATCGAATCAGAAAAAGGGCTTGAGAAAATTTAGGGTTAAGTGGCTGAGATGAAATTTCTTAATTTAAGCTCAAACCATTGAGAATCTGAAAGAGGTCCAAAAATAAGAAATGAAATTCAAGTCAAGCCAAAGAACTTTTTGTGTTTTGAGGAATAGCATGTTCTATTTCAAAATTTTGGGAGTAATTTGAGTTTGAATTTTCTGAACAGGGTTAGGGTTTCAGAGTTCTTATGAACACCCTAAAACCGACCGGGGATCAAGGCTCGAATTCGAGCGTTTTGGTTGAGAAATTGGGTATGGTGCCAAAATAGAAAGTGAAATTGAATGTGATACGGACAAGTTTCATTTGGGGATCGAGGCGAGTTCGAATGGAAATTTGAAAGTAATTTGAAGATTTCAAATTTTCGGTCTGAAAATGGGGAATAAAACCCGCCGACCTTGGAGTTTTGAATCCGCATCGTACACTGCTCGAATCGAAAGGGTTGCAGTATATAAGTTGGAGTTCTATGATCCCTCTAAAAGTTATATGTTTGGAGTTGGATGAGTTGAGAAGGATTTTTGGGAGAAATCATGGCCGCAACATCTCGGTTCAAGAGCTCGGTGGGCAACTATGGCGGTTCGACGTCGGTGACTCGGCCACGCGTCGCCGGGCATGAGAGCATCGTGGCAAGATGTGTTCAGCAGGAGGTGGCGGTCGTCTTGGGGCAACTCTCGTCGATATATACCGCCCTACGCCGCATTCTTCTTCTTTTCTTCCTCCTCCCTCGTTTTCCTTCCCGCCGCTCGTCTTCTTCTTTTTCTTCTCGTCGTCGGCGAATTCCGCCGTCGTCCGGCCGTTGCAGTCCAATTCCCTCCACCCTAAGCTTCGCCTTGAACTCCTCTACCTCTTCGATCAATCCCTGTTGAGTTTCGTCCACCGCAGAACACCAACGCCGTCGCCTTCCTCTTCGTCTCCGACCGGTGCCACCGCCACTGCGGCAGCCGCACGTGGGCAGCCCACCTCGGGTCATCTCCATCCAAGTCAAGCCCCGTGTGAGCTTCCTCTCGTCTCAGTGGTGCTCGTGGGCTAGTTGTGGGCTAGGTTTGGGGCTCGGGTTGCCGGTTGCGCCGCTCGCCGCCGTGCGCACGTCCGCCATGGCTGGCGCGCGTGAGCGGGCCATTCGGGGCCACCGCAGCTCGCGTTAGGGGGTTGCTTTAGCTTCGCCTTGTCTCGCTGGTGCTCGTGGACCTGTTCTTTGGGGCTGTGTCGCCGCCTCTTAGCCGGCTGGCGTGTCGCCGCCGCTCGCCGCCGCCTGCTCCGCCGCGGATAGGTCTTCGAGCAGCAATCGAGGGGGAAAAGAGGGGGAGTGGGTGCGTCGGGTCTTGGGGGAGTTGTTGGTGTCGTTCCCTTGGTCGGGGACCTCGCCGCCGGCGAGTCGTCGCCGGTCAAGGCCGGCGAGCGCGCGGTCGGCGCCCCTCTGTTTTGAACGGAGGAGGGGGACCGCGGGTTAGAAGATAGCAAGTTCCAGGGGGTTTTCTGCAAAACTGCCTTTTAGGTTTTCTAAATAGATTTAAATTTTCGTGTTTTTCACCTTTTAATTCATAGAAAATCATAGGGAAGTCCAAAAATGGTGAAATCAATTTTGTTGAACTTGTTTTAAAATTGGTCATCCATTAAAAATGCTAAGCCAATAAGTGTAGGTAATTAATTTAATTCCTTTATTTAAATTAATTAAATAAATGTTTAATAATTTCTAAAAAGGTTAAAAATTCTGAATAATTCTTTTATAATTAGAAATGATTTCTAAAATTGTTTTATGTATTTATTTAAATGCTTTACCCTTTAGAAAATGATTTAAAATCATTAAAAATAAACTAAAAATGATTTAAGGCAAGTTTTATTAAAGGAAAAATATAGGTTTGTCTTTTAAAAATCTTGGGTAGTTTGTGTTGGCTTGCAACTTTATCGAGAAGGAAAAGTTGCTTTAGCTTTTTTCATAAAGTATTGCCTAGCATATCGCTAACTTGCATTACGTTTTAGTCTCTCAAGCTTCGGAGTACGAGCTCGTGGGGTTCGCGGAGGAGCAGCGACAAGTCAAGGAAGTAATCGTAGTCGCTCCGGAATCTCGGATCGCGGAAGGATCTAACTTGCTCGTGATTCCAGGCAAGCCCCGGAGCATCTTCACATCACCCCTTATTTCGTAATATTCATGAGTCCAAATTTTATGATTTTATGTGCATTAGGTTTAGGATTGGATGAAACCCTTTGATGCATGAGATATTCCTTGATAGAATTATACTTGCCTATCTAAGAAATTTGATTAGCAATGTCTACATTGGCTATGCTTAGTAAAGTTAAGTTAAAAGATGATGATCTAGGCTATCACCAATCTCATATGAATCATGAACGGTTTGGGTTGAAAGAGAGTGGGCAGAGGTGGATAGCATGGATTGAGGTAAGCTCGATCCTTAGCTCTGCCTACTAGCTAAAGTCACTAAGGACCGATCCGTTGTTTAATTGATTGATCAAGTGATTCTACCTGGTTTCTTACTGGGTTATGGGACCAGTAAAGCCAATTAGATTAGCTGGCTCGTAGATTGGAAATATCGCTTACCGGTGCTTGCTGGGTCGGAGAAAGGCGGGATCGTCATCTGGAACTCACGGGGTGGTCGCCAGACGTGGGCCCACGTGGGGATGCGTTCCCGGGTTCGGGTAAGGATATTTCCGGTCTTTGGTCCAACTGATTGAAAGGTTGTTGCGTACAGTAGAAACGACTGTGCGTGACTGGGGGCTAGGTATCTCCTGCACGATGTACATGGATCCGGATCAACACAACTCTTGGTTATGAGTGCACTTGATCAGGTGTTAAACATCGTAGAGGAAACAAGTTGAACAAGAGGAGGTTGATTCATAAATGCGGGTTGACCTTAGTACAACCTGTATGCAAAATATTTTATAACCTAGATGGGTAAGTAACAACTCAACTGAGCATAAAATACATAAAATATAAGGATCAAGTTTTAGTAATGCTTTTAAGCAAAAGAGTCGAGTCAGCCAAATCCACATAAAGCCCAATCATATTCCTTGAGAGTCTTTTCTTTGGTAAGGCGGGTAAGTCTTGCTGAGTACCTTCGTACTCAGGGAATCTCCCTTTTGTTTTTCAGAAAAAGCTATGGAGGAGATCACCAAGAAGATCCAGAAGACCTAGATCATCGTGGTCCCGGTGATTCTAGGGTTAAGCCGGAGGCTGTAGATATGTGTGATCTAGAACTACCTAGGCTGGTTTGTATTAACTCTTAGTAATGGCTTGACTGCATTTAAGTTCTCTTCAAAACCCTGGCTTGTAATAAGTAAAAATCTTGGTATGTTGTGTAAAAATGATAATATTCGTTGTGTTCTCCTTACCGAAAACGATCCTGATGTATGGCAGAGGTATGAGTTAACGTGGTTTATCGAGGAGTCCTTGGGACACTCGACAGACCACCGGTTTAAACTGTTTGAAGTGCGTCCGATGATCGTAACAGGACGTTATGACGCACTTGAGCCAGTTTAAATTGGCGGTTCTGCCACAATATCACCCTAGGTTGGAACTCGAAGTTGATGTGTCTTTTAGACATGTTATGTTCTATAATTATCTTTTTAATTCCTATGTATGACCACATGAATTAAATTCTAATTTGTACTCCAAAGATACTAATTATTTAACCTGAGATAGGGTGAAGCATGAAACATCATTCAACCTGAAATATATTAACACCTACTTCCTCCGTCCCAAATTGTAAGTCGGTTGACTTTTTTGACCCCAACTTTGACCACTCGTCTTATTAAAAAATTTTTTACAAAATGTCATATTTTTTTTGTTATGGCCTGCTTTAGTAATAAAAGAATTTGAAGAATGACTTAAATTTGACTATATTTACATAATTTTTTTTGAATAAGACGAGTGGTCAAAGTTGGGGTCGAAAAAGTCAAACGAGTTACAATTTAGGACGGAGTGAGTAGCTCTCAAAGACACCAATTATTTATTAAATTAAAGCATGCCCACACATGAATTATGCAATCTTACCAAGCAATGTATGCACATACATTTAGAAAAAAAAATTATACACTTCCTCCGTCCCAAAAACTAATGAGCATTTTTTGGACAAAGTAAGGGGTCAATAGAAAAGACACGTGCCCTCACTCTTGATTTTTCCCCAAGTGGTGGATTTCTATGAGGAGTTAATGTTGCATGCATGCATATAAATAGAGATTTAGGGTAGATGCCTTGGGTTGATAAATATTAATAGAGTGAGGCTCACCAAGAGGACTATATGATTACATATATTATGTTTTCGAACATGTAAATCTAATAATTGAATTATTTTGGCAAACCTTGGAATCCTAGAATTGCATTTTTTGGGGGATGGAGGGAGTATGGACGAAGCATCTCATAGTTTCAAAGTTGTATCTATAGATGATCCACGTTGAGGAATATAGAAGCCTGCAAAAACAAAATCAGCTATATATTTTTTGGAAACTGTATAACATCCAAAGAACATTGTAGTGCACATTTGTAACAAATCATATATAGGCTATAAAAGTACAATAAACTAGGACAATATTTTGATTATGAAGATTCAGTAATTTCTCCAAAATATGAAATTTCAACAGGTTTGGAATGTTAACGAATCAGAAAAAATGAAAAAAATAACAATATTTATTTTGATTTAGAGGAATAGAATAATATCCACACTGTAAATTTATTTTAAGAAAAGGTTCAATGACGTCTAGAATTTGTGTATGATTGTTCACTGGGTCACTCCTTAATTTTAGATTAATAGTTTACATCTCAAATGGATCTTTATATTTTCCACTAATTGTGCTATTCTTATGTTAATGGTTATTTTATATATTGAACTTATGCTTCTTTCATCGAAAGCAGTTACATAACTGACCTAAATTGCCGTATATATGAACCTTTAAGCTTCTTTTTGTGGACCCTTCTTTTGTGGACTCCTTCCTAATGATATCAATTCAACTGTACTCTGATAGAAGTTGAAAAAGTAATTGATGCTGATGTTCTATACTTTTGAGGTGTAGGTATGCAAGGTCAGAAAAATAAAGTGTTCTGTAACATCCCACACTTTTTAATCGTGGGCACATGTGTAAGAATGGTTGGTTAAGTGAAAATGTTTAAGGAGAAGAAGAGAAAGAGAAAAGAGGAATGGTTGACTAAAGTCAACAAAGTGGCCAAATTCGAAATTTTGAGAACCCAAGAATTTCTCGATGAAGTTTATAAGTTTATCAACTTACTTGGCCATCACTAGTAAGAAAAATTGGAGAAAGAATGTTTTAATTAAATGGAAGAAGGAAAATGAGAGATGACACTATTCACCATCCGACACAAACACTTAGCCATTTTCAAATTTCGGCTGGAATTTCATATTGAGCAGCGAATTTCAAGGCCCTTTAGCCCTTGATCTGTGGGTGGTGTGGCCAAGGTGCCTTAAACAAAGTTGTCAAGGGAACTATGGTGAACAACTTTTGTTTTTGGGTCACACTCAGAAACGGTCTGGATCAAGGAGAGAAACACAAAAGAAAATCAGTCAGATTATGTTTTCAGAAATTTCAGTGTAATTGACAGCAGATTCGAATTCGTGCAAATTGAGTTTGAATTTGAAGTTTTCTGCAAAAACTTCCAATTAGGAAGTTGTTCTACTGAAGTTGAATTTCAAATTTGTCTTCAGTACCAGAGGCATGTTCTATTCAAGTTTTTGAGAGTAATTTGTAAAATTCAGTTAGGGTTCTGAAAATTGGGGAAGTTGCAGCAGTGACTTTGGAGTTCAAATTCGACTCCAATTCGAGCTCGGATGAAGGAAGTGTCAAAATAAGAAATGAAATTGAAGGATCCAGCTACAAGTTTCATGTTGGGAGTTTTTGAAGTTACCATGTGGAATTGGGAGAGAATTGGAGCTGCAATCTCGGGCAAATGGAGGTCAATTGGGGGAAGAACGATGACGTCTTGCTTAGCAAGCTGCTCGCCGCCGGGTGTCGCGACCACTTCACCGGCCACGCGTCGGTCGCGGTAGGAGCCAGCTCGAACGGCGTCGCAGCTGGAGGTGTCATGCCACGGTGATCCCGGCCGCTGATAAAGCTCGACATCGGCCTCTCCTCCTCCCCTGTTGCCGCTCTGATCCTCTGCTCTCTTCCTCGCCGCCGTTGAGTCGGAGTGCTGCCGCCGCCGTTTGAGCCACTCCGCGCTGTCTCTAGCCACCATCAACTTCGCCTTGGTCTCCTAGTTTGATTCCACCTTTTCTGGCTCAGTTTCCACTGCTCCAACGCCCGGCGTACACCGTTTCGCAGCTCACCGTCGACGTGCACGCCGGGGTAAGGACCCTTGCCGTGTTCTTGCTTTTACAGTTCTTGAAGTTGAGGTTGGGAGTGTAGTGAGGTTGTGCTTGGGTCAAGCTAGGTGCTTAAGAGCTTAGTAGCCAGGTCGCAACGCTTTCACAACCGGGAACGGCGTTCGCCGCGACGGAGCTCCTCCGCCATGGCAGCCGCACGGCTGCAGCGTTGCTCAGGCCTCCTCCGGCCGAGCTTGGGTGCGCGTTAGGTGCGTTAGGGTTCACTGATGCTCGTAGGGTAGCTGTCATAGTTCGTTCGTCGTCGTTGCGCCGCTAGGAGCTCGCCGCCGTATGCGCCATGCGTGCTCCCGCCATGGCCGGGCGTAGTGCGCTCGGGGGCGTAGTGTGCCGCGGGGTCGCTAGGGTTGCGCGTAAGTTGTCTCTAGTCGCGGTGAGGCTGGTGCGTCAGTCGTGAGCTCGGTTGCTGCGGTGGGCTCGCCGGAGTACGGTACGCCACCGGAGCTCCGCCGCCGTGCCGCGGGGGAACTAGGGTTAGAGTTCTCCGAGCAAGCTTAGTCCTAGAATGGATGCGCGGGGGTGTAAATAGGCCCTAGGACTAGTTGTGATCGTCGGAGGACCTCGCCGCCGGCGAGCGTGCGGGGTCAACTCCGGCGAGGCGCTCGGTCCGCGCGGGGACTCTGTCCCGCGTGGGCAGGGGCTTCGCTGGGGAAGAGAAGGAAAGCCGGGGGGGTTTTTGTAAAAAGACCATTTAAGTTTTAGAAATAAGTTTAAATTATTTCTATTCACTGTTTTAATTCTAGAAAATTACAGAGAAATCAGAAAAATGTGAAATAAATTTTAATAATTTCCTTAGGTTTTCCTTTATTTGATAAAAATGCTAAACCATTAAGTTTGTAGTAATTAGAATTTAATAATAACACCATCTTAGAAAATAATTAATAAAAATGGCTAAATGATGCTAAAAAATATTCTAAAATAGGATTTAGGTCTTGTAAGCACTTTTATAAGTAAATAAAGGGTTAGGTTTTTGTAGAAAATAATTTGAGCATCCTTAGCAAATCTTCTTAATAAAATCAATAAATAAATAAGGATTAATTCACCCACTTTATAAAATAACTTTTTCTTTGGGAAAGGTCTAGGTATCTTTGTTGGCTTGCAACTGTATCGAGAAGTGAACTTTGTGCTATGTTTTCAACTATTGCATTCTCATCACTAACTTGCATTGCATTTAGAGTCGGAAACTTCGGAAGTGGAATACGTGGATTTCTCGGACGACCCAGTGCCGTACGAGGAGGTTTTCTTGGTTGCTCAGGAGTCTCAGGAAGCCGTCGAGACTGCTAATCTTTTTGAAACCCAAGGCAAGCCCCGGATGCATCTTTACCTACTTTATTTCAATAAGATCACGAGTCCAAAGGTTATGATTTTATGTGTGCATTAGGTTAGGAGTTGAATGCAAACCCTTGATGCATGAACTACTCCTTGATAGAATTACCTTTGATAGGGCAAGTAAGTAAATGGATTAGACCACATTTGCTTAGCTATGCCTTGCCAGGTTTATAATTAAAGGAATTGATCTAGGTTTCACTAATCATAGATGAATCATGCATGAGATTATAAGAAAAGAGAGAGTGGGCAGAGGATGATAGAGTGAATTGACAGGTTCAATCCTTAGCTCTGCCTACTAACAAAAGTCACTAAGGACCGATCCGTTGTTTACCTGTTTGATCAAGTGATTCTACCTGGTTGCTTACTGGGTAATGGGGCCAGTAAAGCCAACTAGATTAGCTGGCTCATGAATTGGAAATATCGCTTACCGGTGCTTGCTGGGTCGGAGAAAGGCGGGATCGTCATCTGGAACTCACGGGGTGGTCGCCAGACGTGGGGCCCACGTGGGGATGCGTTCCCGGGTTCGGGTAAGGATATTTCCGGTTTTTGGTCCAACTGATTGAAAGGTTGTTGCGGGCAGCTGGCGCAGCTGTATGTAACTGGTGGCTAGGTATCTCCTGCAGGATGTATATGGATCCGGATCAACACTACTCTTGGTTATGAGTGCACTTGATCAGGTGTTAAACATCGTAGAGGAAACAAGTTGAACTATTACATGGAAGTGATTCAAAATGCTGTTTGGACCTAGTATCACTTGAGTGAAAAAGGTATTTACCACTTAGTTGAGTAGCTAATACTTAACTGAAATAAAACTGCTTTATAAGGACTCATTACTAGTAAGCTCTTTCCGCAAAGGTCAAGTCAGCCAAATAACCACCAAAAGCCTAATCATTCTCCTTGAGAGTCTTTTCTTTGGTAAGACGGGTAAGTCTTGCTGAGTACCTTCGTACTCAGGGTTCTTCCCTTGCTGTTTTTCAGAGGAGATTCCGCAGCCCGAAGCCGAGGAGGAGAACCTGAAGTCCTAGAGCATCAAAGGTCCCGGATGACTCTAGATGGTAGAAGTATCTAGTTCTACTTTACTCCTTTTGTATAATTCTAGTTGTATCTTGAACCTTAGAACTTTAGTTTTGTCGTTAAGGTTATTTCAAAACTCGGTTTGTAATATTTCGTATCTTTCCGTATGTATGTAAAAAGGTAATGCCTGTTATGTTATCTCCAACTCGGTAAAAGATCCTAAGCTTTGGTTAAGAAAATGTTGTCAGTGGATGATTCGGGATGTCCCGGGGACACTCGACAGACTACCGGGTTTAAACTGTTTGAAGTGCGTGCGGAGTTATCCTGAGTTAAGGTGGCTCGACGCACTTGAGCCAGTTTAAATTGGGCGGTTCTGCCACAGCTGGTATCAGAGCCGTAGGTTGGGTTAACTAAGAGGTGTTACTATTTTAAAACTTCAGGGACCTATTTTAAGGTATAAAAATGTTGTGTCGTTAGGTGGCAGTAGTCTAATGGTTGTTGTTTTGCAGATGCTGACTGTTAGCACATCGTTAGCTACGGTAGACTTTATATATAGGGAGAGCTATACGATGCCACCACATTTTTATATACGGGTGAGATATGAGTCTGAGAGGGCGTAGGAAAACGCTGCATCATGTGCATTGCATGTTTTCAAAACTTTTCTTTGGGGGTTTTGGTGTGTGCCGTTGTTGACTTTGGTTGTCTCTACAGATGGAGACAATGGAGCACACGGATCAGGACGGCTGGACCCAGGGGTGCTACCACAATCGCCCTGGTTTCACTAGAGTTTTGTGGCAGATCTTGCAGGAGAAGGGCTTTGAGGAGCCACCACTGTACATCTGGAAGCAGTTCGACACTCTGCAGCAGGTGGGGTGTACTGTCTATGTACACATTCCAGAGTCTGAGACTCATGCCACATGGAAGCTGGACGAGACTCGAGCCCAGGGTTTTGAGTTTGAGGATACGGTCCAGACTGCAGCCTTGACCGCTCTCACTGAGCTATGCCAGAAGAATAAGTTTGAGATTGGTACAAGCTCTGCCAGGTTCTTTCCGCTACAGGATCCAGAAGATGGGGTCTGGAAGCGGCGAGTCAAAGCCTTGAAGAACAAGTCAAGAGTGGAAAGCGATGAGATTGCAGCATCTTCAGTGGACTACATGGTGTCCATGTTCAGCCTTCTACAGATTTGCCAGAAGAGTTACCAGTGCCAGAGGGAGAAGAACACGGATTTCAAGATGAAGATGTTGGGAATGAAGTCTGGTCTGGAAGAAGCACAGCGGGCTATGTTTGATAGGGAGCATGAGATGGAGAGATCGATGAGGGACATGGCTCGTAGGATGGACGAGAAGGATGCGGAGATACAGCATCTTAAGGAAGTCGGAGCAGAGACTGCCACAGCACGGGCTGAAGCCATGGGAGTCAATACTCAGGAGATGCAGGCTCGCGTCTCGATGCTGCAAGATGAGATTGTCGCCTTGAGGACAGCACTGGAGCAGTATGAGCATCTGGTAGCAGCTGCCAATCACCAGGTTGAAGCACCACCGGCTCCAGTTCAGGATCAGCCACCAGCTCAGGAGGGAGCAGATGAGGAGGTGGACATAGTAGGTATGGATCCTGCCCTGGCTGCACCACCAGCACCAGAGGATGCACAGTTCGCCGATGAGGTACTGGAAGGATTTGAGGGTTTTGAGTTTGAGGTCGAGGAACACAATGAAGCGCTGCCAGAGGATCCAAATGCGTTTGCATGGGCTAATGCAAATGCGGATGGGTTCGATCCTGAGGGACACGGACCACTGGAGTTCCATCCCGTGGTGGTGGACGAGGATAGTGATGAGGAAGACCCCAGTGAGATCCAGGGGGAGTCCGGCATGACCACCGTCACCAGTTCTTCGTCTTCTTCGACTTCGTCGTCGGCTTCCAGTGCAGTCAGGTCTGACGGAAGTGAGAACTCCGTCAACCAACCTGCTCCGATGGAGGGTGGAGCGTGAGAGGAGTGTGGGTTGTAGGGTTCTCTTGGGAGTTTGTGCATATGTTCATGTAACCCGTATGTTAGTACTTGGAACTCTAGGGTTGTAGCTATGTATGTTTATATAATGGCTTGAGATGGTAGGCTCTAACTCCTAGGGAGTTGTGTATATGTTCTGATGTGATGTCTGAACCGCTGTCATATGAATGCATATGTGATATATAATGGTTATGTGCTTCATGTCAAAAGGGTTTTCCGAAAGGAGTTACCTTTTTCTTGTGCAAATCTTGATACACCAGTTGAATGGAGGTTAATGTTCTCTTGCACTGAACTTTTGTAGAATGGCAAATCAAAGGAACCAGCAGTCGAGCTCGAGGGAGGACCCCACTACTCCACCGGGACCTCCTACCTTGACAGATGCGTTTGCTCATCTTATAAACTCTGGGACGGAGCAAACTCGGCTGTTGAACTTGATTGCTCAGAACTTGGGCAACCGTTCGTCCGGAAGACAAGCTGGTCAGCAGGGAGTCACGTACTCTCAGTTCCTGGAGACCCACCCACCTGTTTTTAGTCAAGCTGAACATCCACTTGAAGCGCGAGAATGGATCCAGACTTTGGAGCAGAAGTTCCGGGTTATTCCCCAGTGTACGGAAGCCCAGAAGGTGGAGTTTGCAGGACTTCAGTTGCAAGGTTCCGCAGGTACTTGGTGGGCAAGTTTCTTGTCTCGCCAACCGGCGGGAGGAGTGTTGAATTGGGAGGATTTCAAAACTGTTTTCTGTGCTCACTTCATCCCTGACGGTATTTTGAAGCTAAAGTTGGAGGAGTTTCTACGGTTACAGCAAGGTAACCGGAGTGTGCTGGATTATACTCGTGATTTTGAACATTTGGCCCAGTATGCTCCGGAACATGTTGACAGTGAGACGAAGAAGAGGGACTGTTATCTCCGAGGGCTTAACGTCCGGATGCAAGAAAAGCTGGTTACTTGCACCCTGCACAATTATGGAGAAGCAGTCAGTATGGCCATCTCAGCAGAGGCCAAGATGAAAGCATTGGATGAATCTCTCAGGCGGGAGGAAGCTCTGAAGAGAAAGACTCCTCCCATGGGAGCCTCAAGTAGTGCTCCGCCACGATACAAGGTGATATATCGTGGACCACCTCGTCCTACTTTCCGTGCTCCGCAGCCACAGCCTCCACAGCAACCATGGGCGGCGAGGAGTCAGTATAATGCACCACGCCCAGTGAATCCTCAGTCCCAAGGTAACCGGTATCCGGCAACACCAGGCAATAAGCAGCCCTGTTACAATTGTGGCCAAGCTGGACACTTTGCTCGTGATTGTCGTCTTCCCAAGCAGGGTGGTAATCAGAATATCAAGGCCCAAACTTCAGGGCAAGGCATAGGTCAGAGGTTGGTGAGGAAGAAGGTCTTTAATACCAAGACTGGACGAGTTCATTACATGAATGTGGAGGAAATACCGGAAGGAGAACCCGTTATGGCTGGTATGTTTCCTCTCAACCACCAACCCGCTGTTGTTTTATTTGATTCTGGTGCATCGCATACCTTTATAAGCAAGGCTTTTGTTGAGAAACATCAATTAGCCACTCGAGAGTTGAGAAATAAGTATGTGATAGAATCTACTGGGGCAAGGCAAACTACTAATCTTATGGCTAGTGATGTGGCTTTAAGTTTAGAGGGTCACATGATAAATGTTTTACCCTTAGTTCTTGAGGATCAAGGGATTGATATAATCTTAGGGATGAATTGGATGACCCAAAACAAAGTTTTAATTGATACAGGATCTAGGGAGATTTGCTTTACTAATGCTCTTGGTCGGGAGGTGAAGACCACTTTACCTGCCCATCAAACTTTGGATTGTATGGTCAAAAAGACGAGAGCAGTGACTCTCGAGTCAATACCTGTAGTAAATGAGTTTCCGGACGTCTTTCCGGAAGATCTACCGGGGTTACCACCCGTAAGAGAGGTGGAGTTCACTATTGAACTTGAACCGGGGACAGCTCCTATATCTAGAAGGGCGTATAGAATGCCGCCTAAAGAACTAGCAGAACTGAAAGTACAATTGCAAGAACTACTTGATAAAGGTTTTATCCGGCCTAGTGCATCACCATGGGGTTGTCCGGCAATTTTTGTGAAAAAGAAAGATCACACCTTACGGTTATGTGTGGATTACCGTCCTCTGAATGCGGTGACCATCAAGAACAAATATCCGTTACCCCGGATTGATTTATTGTTTGATCAATTGGCTGGAGCAAAGGTCTTTTCTAAGATCGATCTCCGGTCCGGGTATCATCAGATCCGGATTAAGCCGGAAGATATCCCCAAAACAGCTTTCTCCACTAGATATGGTCTTTATGAATATCTAGTGATGTCCTTTGGATTGACGAATGCCCCAGCGCATTTCATGTATCTGATGAACACCGTGTTTATGCCTGAACTGGATAAATTTGTAGTGGTGTTCATAGATGATATTTTAGTGTTCTCTAAAAATGAAGAGGAACATGCCGAGCACCTGCGCATTGTTTTGCAAAGGTTAAGAGATCATAAGCTATACGCAAAGTTGAGTAAGTGCGAGTTCTGGCTGAAAAAGGTACCTTTCTTGGGTCATGTTTTGTCGGCTGATGGTGTAGAAGTGGACCCGAGTAAGGTTGAGGAGGTGTTAAATTGGAAACCACCACAATCAGTAACCCAGGTTAGGAGTTTTCTGGGGATGGCCGGCTATTATCGACGGTTTATTCCAGATTTCTCCAAGATAGCTAAACCTTTAACTGAGTTACTTAAGAAGGACAATAAGTTTGAATGGGGTGATCAATGTGAAGAAGCTTTTCAACAGTTAAAAGAGTTGTTGACTACAGCCCCAGTGCTAGCCCAGCCAGATATTGAGAAGCCTTTCGATATCTATTGTGATGCCTCCGGAAAAGGTCTGGGCTGTGTGTTGATGCAGGAGGGTAGAGTCATTGCCTATGCCTCCAGGCAGTTAAAGCGGCATGAAGAGAATTATCCTACACATGATTTAGAACTTGCTGCCGTAGTGCACGCTCTTAAAATATGGCGGCACTATCTGTTGGGAAGTGGGTGCCGTATCTATTCTGACCACAAGAGTTTGAAGTATATCTTTACACAATCTGAGTTGAACATGCGTCAACGTAGGTGGTTGGAATTGATTAAGGAATATAACCTGGATATTCACTATCATCCGGGTAAAGCTAATGTGGTAGCCGATGCTTTGAGCCGGAAGGCTCAATGTCATTGTTTAACCGTTCATAGAAGGGCAAAGACCCTATGCCAGGAAATGGAGGAAATGGGAGTTGAAATGGTTATGCAAGGTTACAGTCAGGAATATTATGATTCCCGACACCTTGAAAGAACAAATTGAAAGGGCACAATTAAAGGATAAGAAAATGAAAATCCTAAAGAAACGTATTGCTGAGGGGAAACCCGTATGCTTTACGCAAGATGAAAATGGTATCTTTTACTTCAGAGATAGAATTGTGGTACCAAAGGATTGGGAGTTAAGAAGAAAAATCTTGGACGAGGCACATTTGTCTAGGTACTCTATTCATCCTGGGAGTACAAAAATGTACCATGACTTAAAGCAGAGGGTCTGGTGGACTCGAATGAAGCGGGAAATTGCCCGTTATGTGTCGAGGTGTGACACCTGCCGAAGGGTGAAGCCTATCACCCAGAAGGCTGCAGGGTTGTTACAACCTTTAAACGTTCCTGTGTGGAAATGGGGGGATATCTCCATGGACTTCATCGTGGGCTTACCTACCACATCGAGAGGATATAATTCCATTTGGGTTATTGTTGATCGGTTAACTAAGTCCGCTCATTTTGTACCGGTCAAGACTTCATATAACTCACAGAAGTATGCAGAATTGTTCTTGGAACGGATTGTATCCTTGCATGGGGTACCCAAAACTATTACTTCTGATAGGGGATCACAATTTGTGTCGCGATTTTGGGAACAACTACATCAAGTAATGGGTACCACCTTAATTCGGAGTTCTGCCTATCATCCACAAACCGGAGGGCAGACAGAGCGAGTTAACCAAATTTTGGAAGACATGCTAAGAGCATGTGTGTTGACTTTCTCTAAGAAATGGGATGAATGCTTACATCTGGCCGAATTCTCGTACAATAACAGCTATCAGTCCAGTATTCGAATGGCACCTTTTGAAGCTTTGTATGGCCGAAGGTGTAGAACACCGTTGAATTGGACAGAGGCTGGGGAAAGATTCACTTTTGGGCCAGATCTTGTCAAAGAAGCCGAGCAGAAGGTCGCTCAAATTCGCGAGCACTTAAGGATTGCTCAATCGCGACAGAAGAGTTATGCTGACAAAAGAAGAACGCCATTGCAATTTAAAGTGGGAGATTACGTCTATTTACGTGTATCTCCTATGAAGGCACTTCAGAGATTTGGAGTAAAAGGAAAGTTAGCTCCGAGGTATATTGGTCCTTATGAGATTCTGGAACGAAAAGGTTCCGTGGCTTATAAGCTGGCTTTGAGTCCACAGTTAGCAGCCGTGCATGACGTGTTTCACGTCTCCCAACTCAAGAAATGTCTGCAAATACCAGACAAGATTATTGATGATACTCAAGTGGAACTAAGTTCCGATATAACATATGAGGAGAAGCCAATCCGAATCTTGGATGAAAAGACCCGGGATACCAGAGCAAGAAGTATCAAATTTTATAAAGTACAATGGAGTAACCATACTCCAGAAGAGGCTACTTGGGAGCAAGAGTCATATTTAATTTCTCAGTACCCCGAGTTGTTTAAGTGAGTGACAAGGAAAGTTTCGTACATATGTAAGATAATTTGATGTTTCCGCTCCTTTGTGAAGTAAGTAAAAACTTCAGGTAATGACACATTATCCTTTCCATTGTCAAGCCTGGAGCTTTATCACCACTGGAATCTCGGGACGAGATTCTTTTAAGGGGTAAGGGCTGTAACATCCCACACTTTTTAATCGTGGCACATGTGTAAGAATGGTTGGTTAAGTGAAAATGTTTAAGGAGAAGAAGAGAAAGAGAAAAGAGGAATGGTTGACTAAAGTCAACAAAGTGGCCAAATTCGAAATTTTGAGAACCCAAGAATTTCTCGATGAAGTTTATAAGTTTATCAACTTACTTGGCCATCACTAGTAAGAAAAATTGGAGAAAGAATGTTTTAATTAAATGGAAGAAGGAAAATGAGAGATGACACTATTCACCATCCGACACAAACACTTAGCCATTTTCAAATTTCGGCTGGAATTTCATATTGAGCAGCGAATTTCAAGGCCCTTTAGCCCTTGATCTGTGGGTGGTGTGGCCAAGGTGCCTTAAACAAAGTTGTCAAGGGAACTATGGTGAACAACTTTTGTTTTTGGGTCACACTCAGAAACGGTCTGGATCAAGGAGAGAAACACAAAAGAAAATCAGTCAGATTATGTTTTCAGAAATTTCAGTGTAATTGACAGCAGATTCGAATTCGTGCAAATTGAGTTTGAATTTGAAGTTTTCTGCAAAAACTTCCAATTAGGAAGTTGTTCTACTGAAGTTGAATTTCAAATTTGTCTTCAGTACCAGAGGCATGTTCTATTCAAGTTTTGAGAGTAATTTGTAAAATTCAGTTAGGGTTCTGAAAATTGGGGGAAGTTGCAGCAGTGACTTTGGAGTTCAAATTCGACTCCAATTCGAGCTCGGATGAAGGAAGTGTCAAAATAAGAAATGAAATTGAAGGATCCAGCTACAAGTTTCATGTTGGGAGTTTTTGAAGTTACCATGTGGAATTGGGAGAAATTGGAGCTGCAATCTCGGGCAAATGGAGGTCAATTGGGGGAAGAACGATGACGTCTTGCTTAGCACGCTGCTCGCCGCCGGTGTCGCGACCACTTCACCGGCCACGCGTCGGTCGCGGTAGGAGCCAGCTCGAACGGCGTCGCAGCTGGAGGTGTCATGCCACGGTGATCCCGGCCGCTGATAAAGCTCGACATCGGCCTCTCCTCCTCCCCTGTTGCCGCTCTGATCCTCTGCTCTCTTCCTCGCCGCCGTTGAGTCGGAGTGCTGCTGCCGCCGTTTGAGCCACTCCGCGCTGTCTCTAGCCACCATCAACTTCGCCTTGGTCTCCTAGTTTGATTCCACCTTTTCTGGCTCAGTTTCCACTGCTCCAACGCCCGGCGTACACCGTTTCGCAGCTCACCGTCGACGTGCACGCCGGGGTAAGGACCCTTGCCGTGTTCTTGCTTTTACAGTTCTTGAAGTTGAGGTTGGGGAGTGTAGTGAGGTTGTGCTTGGGTCAAGCTAGGTGCTTAAGAGCTTAGTAGCCAGGTCGCAACGCTTTCACAACCGGGAACGGCGTTCGCCGCGACGGAGCTCCTCCGCCATGGCAGCCGCACGGCTGCAGCGTTGCTCAGGCCTCCTCCGGCCGAGCTTGGGTGCGCGTTAGGTGCGTTAGGGTTCACTGATGCTCGTAGGGTAGCTGTCATAGTTCGTCTCGTCGTCGTTGCGCCGCTAGGAGCTCGCCACCGTATGCGCCATGCGTGCTCCCGCCATGGCCGGGCGTAGTGCGCTCGGGGGCGTAGTGTGCCGCGGGGTCGCTAGGGTTGCGCGTAAGTTGTCTCTAGTCGCGGTGAGGCTGGTGCGTCAGTCGTGAGCTCGGTTGCTGCGGTGGGCTCGCCGGAGTACGGTACGCCACCGGAGCTCCGCCGCCGTGCCGCGGGGGAACTAGGGTTAGAGTTCTCCGAGCAAGCTTAGTCCTAGAATGGATGCGCGGGGGTGTAAATAGGCCCTAGGACTAGTTGTGATCGTCGGAGGACCTCGCCGCCGGCGAGCGTGCGGGGTCAACTCCGGCGAGGCGCTCGGTCCGCGCGGGGACTCTGTCCCGCGTGGGCAGGGGCTTCGCTGGGGAAGAGAAGGAAAGCCGGGGGGGTTTTTGTAAAAAGACCATTTAAGTTTTAGAAATAAGTTTAAATTATTTCTATTCACTGTTTTAATTCTAGAAAATTACAGAGAAATCAGAAAAATGTGAAATAAATTTTAATAATTTCCTTAGGTTTTCCTTTATTTGATAAAAATGCTAAACCATTAAGTTTGTAGTGATTAGAATTTAATAATAACACCATCTTAGAAAATAATTAATAAAAATGGCTAAAATGATGCTAAAAAATATTCTAAAATAGGATTTAGGTCTTGTAAGCACTTTTATAAGTAAATAAAGGGTTAGGTTTTTGTAGAAAATAATTTGAGCATCCTTAGCAAATCTTCTTAATAAAATCAATAAAATAAATAAGGATTAATTCACCCACTTTATAAAATAACTTTTTCTTTGGGAAAGGTCTAGGTATCTTTGTTGGCTTGCAACTGTATCGAGAAGTGAACTTTGTGCTATGTTTTCAACTATTGCATTTCTCATCACTAACTTGCATTGCATTTAGAGTCGGAAACTTCGGAAGTGGAATACGTGGATTTCTCGGACGACCCAGTGCCGTACGAGGAGGTTTTCTTGGTTGCTCAGGAGTCTCAGGAAGCCGTCGAGACTGCTAATCTTTTTGAAACCCAAGGCAAGCCCCGGATGCATCTTTACCTACTTTATTTCAATAAGATCACGAGTCCAAAGGTTATGATTTTATGTGTGCATTAGGTTAGGAGTTGAATGCAAACCCTTGATGCATGAACTACTCCTTGATAGAATTACCTTTGATAGGGCAAGTAAGTAAATGGATTAGACCACATTTGCTTAGCTATGCCTTGCCAGGTTTATAATTAAAGGAATTGATCTAGGTTTTCACTAATCATAGATGAATCATGCATGAGATTATAAGAAAAGAGAGAGTGGGCAGAGGATGATAGAGTGAATTGACAGGTTCAATCCTTAGCTCTGCCTACTAACAAAAGTCACTAAGGACCGATCCGTTGTTTACCTGTTTGATCAAGTGATTCTACCTGGTTGCTTACTGGGTAATGGGGCCAGTAAAGCCAACTAGATTAGCTGGCTCATGAATTGGAAATATCGCTTACCGGTGCTTGCTGGGTCGGAGAAAGGCGGGATCGTCATCCGGAACTCACGGGGTGGTCGCCAGACGTGGGGCCCACGTGGGGATGCGTTCCCGGGTTCGGGTAAGGATATTTCCGGTTTTTGGTCCAACTGATTGAAAGGTTGTTGCGGGCAGCTGGCGCAGCTGTATGTAACTGGTGGCTAGGTATCTCCTGCAGGATGTATATGGATCCGGATCAACACTACTCTTGGTTATGAGTGCACTTGATCAGGTGTTAAACATCGTAGAGGAAACAAGTTGAACTATTACATGGAAGTGATTCAAAATGCTGTTTGGACCTAGTATCACTTGAGTGAAAAAGGTATTTACCACTTAGTTGAGTAGCTAATACTTAACTGAAATAAAACTGCTTTATAAGGACTCATTACTAGTAAGCTCTTTCCGCAAAGGTCAAGTCAGCCAAATAACCACCAAAAGCCTAATCATTCTCCTTGAGAGTCTTTTCTTTGGTAAGACGGGTAAGTCTTGCTGAGTACCTTCGTACTCAGGGTTCTTCCCTTGCTGTTTTTCAGAGGAGATTCCGCAGCCCGAAGCCGAGGAGGAGAACCTGAAGTCCTAGAGCATCAAAGGTCCCGGATGACTCTAGATGGTAGAAGTATCTAGTTCTACTTTACTCCTTTTGTATAATTCTAGTTGTATCTTGAACCTTAGAACTTTAGTTTGTCGTTAAGGTTATTTCAAAACTCGGTTTGTAATATTTCGTATCTTTCCGTATGTATGTAAAAAGGTAATGCCTGTTATGTTATCTCCAACTCGGTAAAAGATCCTAAGCTTTGGTTAAGAAAATGTTGTCAGTGGATGATTCGGGATGTCCCGGGGACACTCGACAGACTACCGGGTTTAAACTGTTTGAAGTGCGTGCGGAGTTATCCTGAGTTAAGGTGGCTCGACGCACTTGAGCCAGTTTAAATTGGGCGGTTCTGCCACAGCTGGTATCAGAGCCGTAGGTTGGGTTAACTAAGAGGTGTTACTATTTTAAAACTTCAGGGACCTATTTTAAGGTATAAAAATGTTGTGTCGTTAGGTGGCAGTAGTCTAATGGTTGTTGTTTTGCAGATGCTGACTGTTAGCACATCGTTAGCTACGGTAGACTTTATATATAGGGAGAGCTATACGATGCCACCACATTTTTATATACGGGTGAGATATGAGTCTGAGAGGGCGTAGGAAAACGCTGCATCATGTGCATTGCATGTTTTCAAAACTTTTCTTTGGGGGTTTTGGTGTGTGCCGTTGTTGACTTTGGTTGTCTCTACAGATGGAGACAATGGAGCACACGGATCAGGACGGCTGGACCCAGGGGTGCTACCACAATCGCCCTGGTTTCACTAGAGTTTTGTGGCAGATCTTGCAGGAGAAGGGCTTTGAGGAGCCACCACTGTACATCTGGAAGCAGTTCGACACTCTGCAGCAGGTGGGGTGTACTGTCTATGTACACATTCCAGAGTCTGAGACTCATGCCACATGGAAGCTGGACGAGACTCGAGCCCAGGGTTTTGAGTTTGAGGATACGGTCCAGACTGCAGCCTTGACCGCTCTCACTGAGCTATGCCAGAAGAATAAGTTTGAGATTGGTACAAGCTCTGCCAGGTTCTTTCCGCTACAGGATCCAGAAGATGGGGTCTGGAAGCGGCGAGTCAAAGCCTTGAAGAACAAGTCAAGAGTGGAAAGCGATGAGATTGCAGCATCTTCAGTGGACTACATGGTGTCCATGTTCAGCCTTCTACAGATTTGCCAGAAGAGTTACCAGTGCCAGAGGGAGAAGAACACGGATTTCAAGATGAAGATGTTGGGAATGAAGTCTGGTCTGGAAGAAGCACAGCGGGCTATGTTTGATAGGGAGCATGAGATGGAGAGATCGATGAGGGACATGGCTCGTAGGATGGACGAGAAGGA
The DNA here is from genome assembly GCA_015342445.1 of Digitaria exilis. NCBI lineage: Eukaryota > Viridiplantae > Streptophyta > Magnoliopsida > Poales > Poaceae > Digitaria > Digitaria exilis. The sequence goes on along the minus strand of JACEFO010000501.1, from coordinate 6,282 downwards.
TGCGGAGATACAGCATCTTAAGGAAGTCGGAGCAGAGACTGCCACAGCACGGGCTGAAGCCATGGGAGTCAATACTCAGGAGATGCAGGCTCGCGTCTCGATGCTGCAAGATGAGATTGTCGCCTTGAGGACAGCACTGGAGCAGTATGAGCATCTGGTAGCAGCTGCCAATCACCAGGTTGAAGCACCACCGGCTCCAGTTCAGGATCAGCCACCAGCTCAGGAGGGAGCAGATGAGGAGGTGGACATAGTAGGTATGGATCCTGCCCTGGCTGCACCACCAGCACCAGAGGATGCACAGTTCGCCGATGAGGTACTGGAAGGATTTGAGGGTTTTGAGTTTGAGGTCGAGGAACACAATGAAGCGCTGCCAGAGGATCCAAATGCGTTTGCATGGGCTAATGCAAATGCGGATGGGTTCGATCCTGAGGGACACGGACCACTGGAGTTCCATCCCGTGGTGGTGGACGAGGATAGTGATGAGGAAGACCCCAGTGAGATCCAGGGGGAGTCCGGCATGACCACCGTCACCAGTTCTTCGTCTTCTTCGACTTCGTCGTCGGCTTCCAGTGCAGTCAGGTCTGACGGAAGTGAGAACTCCGTCAACCAACCTGCTCCGATGGAGGGTGGAGCGTGAGAGGAGTGTGGGTTGTAGGGTTCTCTTGGGAGTTTGTGCATATGTTCATGTAACCCGTATGTTAGTACTTGGAACTCTAGGGTTGTAGCTATGTATGTTTATATAATGGCTTGAGATGGTAGGCTCTAACTCCTAGGGAGTTGTGTATATGTTCTGATGTGATGTCTGAACCGCTGTCATATGAATGCATATGTGATATATAATGGTTATGTGCTTCATGTCAAAAGGGTTTTCCGAAAGGAGTTACCTTTTTCTTGTGCAAATCTTGATACACCAGTTGAATGGAGGTTAATGTTCTCTTGCACTGAACTTTTGTAGAATGGCAAATCAAAGGAACCAGCAGTCGAGCTCGAGGGAGGACCCCACTACTCCACCGGGACCTCCTACCTTGACAGATGCGTTTGCTCATCTTATAAACTCTGGGACGGAGCAAACTCGGCTGTTGAACTTGATTGCTCAGAACTTGGGCAACCGTTCGTCCGGAAGACAAGCTGGTCAGCAGGGAGTCACGTACTCTCAGTTCCTGGAGACCCACCCACCTGTTTTTAGTCAAGCTGAACATCCACTTGAAGCGCGAGAATGGATCCAGACTTTGGAGCAGAAGTTCCGGGATATTCCCCAGTGTACGGAAGCCCAGAAGGTGGAGTTTGCAGGACTTCAGTTGCAAGGTTCCGCAGGTACTTGGTGGGCAAGTTTCTTGTCTCGCCAACCGGCGGGAGGAGTGTTGAATTGGGAGGATTTCAAAACTGTTTTCTGTGCTCACTTCATCCCTGACGGTATTTTGAAGCTAAAGTTGGAGGAGTTTCTACGGTTACAGCAAGGTAACCGGAGTGTGCTGGATTATACTCGTGATTTTGAACATTTGGCCCAGTATGCTCCGGAACATGTTGACAGTGAGACGAAGAAGAGGGACTGTTATCTCCGAGGGCTTAACGTCCGGATGCAAGAAAAGCTGGTTACTTGCACCCTGCACAATTATGGAGAAGCAGTCAGTATGGCCATCTCAGCAGAGGCCAAGATGAAAGCATTGGATGAATCTCTCAGGCGGGAGGAAGCTCTGAAGAGAAAGACTCCTCCCATGGGAGCCTCAAGTAGTGCTCCGCCACGATACAAGGTGATATATCGTGGACCACCTCGTCCTACTTTCCGTGCTCCGCAGCCACAGCCTCCACAGCAACCATGGGCGGCGAGGAGTCAGTATAATGCACCACGCCCAGTGAATCCTCAGTCCCAAGGTAACCGGTATCCGGCAACACCAGGCAATAAGCAGCCCTGTTACAATTGTGGCCAAGCTGGACACTTTGCTCGTGATTGTCGTCTTCCCAAGCAGGGTGGTAATCAGAATATCAAGGCCCAAACTTCAGGGCAAGGCATAGGTCAGAGGTTGGTGAGGAAGAAGGTCTTTAATACCAAGACTGGACGAGTTCATTACATGAATGTGGAGGAAATACCGGAAGGAGAACCCGTTATGGCTGGTATGTTTCCTCTCAACCACCAACCCGCTGTTGTTTTATTTGATTCTGGTGCATCGCATACCTTTATAAGCAAGGCTTTTGTTGAGAAACATCAATTAGCCACTCGAGAGTTGAGAAATAAGTATGTGATAGAATCTACTGGGGCAAGGCAAACTACTAATCTTATGGCTAGTGATGTGGCTTTAAGTTTAGAGGGTCACATGATAAATGTTTTACCCTTAGTTCTTGAGGATCAAGGGATTGATATAATCTTAGGGATGAATTGGATGACCCAAAACAAAGTTTTAATTGATACAGGATCTAGGGAGATTTGCTTTACTAATGCTCTTGGTCGGGAGGTGAAGACCACTTTACCTGCCCATCAAACTTTGGATTGTATGGTCAAAAAGACGAGAGCAGTGACTCTCGAGTCAATACCTGTAGTAAATGAGTTTCCGGACGTCTTTCCGGAAGATCTACCGGGGTTACCACCCGTAAGAGAGGTGGAGTTCACTATTGAACTTGAACCGGGGACAGCTCCTATATCTAGAAGGGCGTATAGAATGCCGCCTAAAGAACTAGCAGAACTGAAAGTACAATTGCAAGAACTACTTGATAAAGGTTTTATCCGGCCTAGTGCATCACCATGGGGTTGTCCGGCAATTTTTGTGAAAAAGAAAGATCACACCTTACGGTTATGTGTGGATTACCGTCCTCTGAATGCGGTGACCATCAAGAACAAATATCCGTTACCCCGGATTGATTTATTGTTTGATCAATTGGCTGGAGCAAAGGTCTTTTCTAAGATCGATCTCCGGTCCGGGTATCATCAGATCCGGATTAAGCCGGAAGATATCCCCAAAACAGCTTTCTCCACTAGATATGGTCTTTATGAATATCTAGTGATGTCCTTTGGATTGACGAATGCCCCAGCGCATTTCATGTATCTGATGAACACCGTGTTTATGCCTGAACTGGATAAATTTGTAGTGGTGTTCATAGATGATATTTTAGTGTTCTCTAAAAATGAAGAGGAACATGCCGAGCACCTGCGCATTGTTTTGCAAAGGTTAAGAGATCATAAGCTATACGCAAAGTTGAGTAAGTGCGAGTTCTGGCTGAAAAAGGTACCTTTCTTGGGTCATGTTTTGTCGGCTGATGGTGTAGAAGTGGACCCGAGTAAGGTTGAGGAGGTGTTAAATTGGAAACCACCACAATCAGTAACCCAGGTTAGGAGTTTTCTGGGGATGGCCGGCTATTATCGACGGTTTATTCCAGATTTCTCCAAGATAGCTAAACCTTTAACTGAGTTACTTAAGAAGGACAATAAGTTTGAATGGGGTGATCAATGTGAAGAAGCTTTTCAACAGTTAAAGAGTTGTTGACTACAGCCCCAGTGCTAGCCCAGCCAGATATTGAGAAGCCTTTCGATATCTATTGTGATGCCTCCGGAAAAGGTCTGGGCTGTGTGTTGATGCAGGAGGGTAGAGTCATTGCCTATGCCTCCAGGCAGTTAAAGCGGCATGAAGAGAATTATCCTACACATGATTTAGAACTTGCTGCCGTAGTGCACGCTCTTAAAATATGGCGGCACTATCTGTTGGGAAGTGGGTGCCGTATCTATTCTGACCACAAGAGTTTGAAGTATATCTTTACACAATCTGAGTTGAACATGCGTCAACGTAGGTGGTTGGAATTGATTAAGGAATATAACCTGGATATTCACTATCATCCGGGTAAAGCTAATGTGGTAGCCGATGCTTTGAGCCGGAAGGCTCAATGTCATTGTTTAACCGTTCATAGAAGGGCAAAGACCCTATGCCAGGAAATGGAGGAAATGGGAGTTGAAATGGTTATGCAAGGTTAACAGTCAGGAATATTATGATTCCCGACACCTTGAAAGAACAAATTGAAAGGGCACAATTAAAGGATAAGAAAATGAAAATCCTAAAGAAACGTATTGCTGAGGGGAAACCCGTATGCTTTACGCAAGATGAAAATGGTATCTTTTACTTCAGAGATAGAATTGTGGTACCAAAGGATTGGGAGTTAAGAAGAAAAATCTTGGACGAGGCACATTTGTCTAGGTACTCTATTCATCCTGGGAGTACAAAAATGTACCATGACTTAAAGCAGAGGGTCTGGTGGACTCGAATGAAGCGGGAAATTGCCCGTTATGTGTCGAGGTGTGACACCTGCCGAAGGGTGAAGCCTATCACCCAGAAGGCTGCAGGGTTGTTACAACCTTTAAACGTTCCTGTGTGGAAATGGGAGGATATCTCCATGGACTTCATCGTGGGCTTACCTACCACATCGAGAGGATATAATTCCATTTGGGTTATTGTTGATCGGTTAACTAAGTCCGCTCATTTCGTACCGGTCAAGACTTCATATAACTCACAGAAGTATGCAGAATTGTTCTTGGAACGGATTGTATCCTTGCATGGGGTACCCAAAACTATTACTTCTGATAGGGATCACAATTTGTGTCGCGATTTTGGGAACAACTACATCAAGTAATGGGTACCACCTTAATTCGGAGTTCTGCCTATCATCCACAAACCGGAGGGCAGACAGAGCGAGTTAACCAAATTTTGGAAGACATGCTAAGAGCATGTGTGTTGACTTTCTCTAAGAAATGGGATGAATGCTTACATCTGGCCGAATTCTCGTACAATAACAGCTATCAGTCCAGTATTCGAATGGCACCTTTTGAAGCTTTGTATGGCCGAAGGTGTAGAACACCGTTGAATTGGACAGAGGCTGGGGAAAGATTCACTTTTGGGCCAGATCTTGTCAAAGAAGCCGAGCAGAAGGTCGCTCAAATTCGCGAGCACTTAAGGATTGCTCAATCGCGACAGAAGAGTTATGCTGACAAAAGAAGAACGCCATTGCAATTTAAAGTGGGAGATTACGTCTATTTACGTGTATCTCCTATGAAGGCACTTCAGAGATTTGGAGTAAAAGGAAAGTTAGCTCCGAGGTATATTGGTCCTTATGAGATTCTGGAACGAAAAGGTTCCGTGGCTTATAAGCTGGCTTTGAGTCCACAGTTAGCAGCCGTGCATGACGTGTTTCACGTCTCCCAACTCAAGAAATGTCTGCAAATACCAGACAAGATTATTGATGATACTCAAGTGGAACTAAGTTCCGATATAACATATGAGGAGAAGCCAATCCGAATCTTGGATGAAAAGACCCGGGATACCAGAGCAAGAAGTATCAAATTTTATAAAGTACAATGGAGTAACCATACTCCAGAAGAGGCTACTTGGGAGCAAGAGTCATATTTAATTTCTCAGTACCCCGAGTTGTTTAAGTGAGTGACAAGGAAAGTTTCGTACATATGTAAGATAATTTGATGTTTCCGCTCCTTTGTGAAGTAAGTAAAAACTTCAGGTAATGACACATTATCCTTTCCATTGTCAAGCCTGGAGCTTTATCACCACTGGAATCTCGGGACGAGATTCTTTTAAGGGGTAAGGGCTGTAACATCCCACACTTTTTAATCGTGGCACATGTGTAAGAATGGTTGGTTAAGTGAAATGTTTAAGGAGAAGAAGAGAAAGAGAAAAGAGGAATGGTTGACTAAAGTCAACAAAGTGGCCAAATTCGAAATTTTGAGAACCCAAGAATTTCTCGATGAAGTTTATAAGTTTATCAACTTACTTGGCCATCACTAGTAAGAAAAATTGGAGAAAGAATGTTTTAATTAAATGGAAGAAGGAAAAATGAGAGATGACACTATTCACCATCCGACACAAACACTTAGCCATTTTCAAATTTCGGCTGGAATTTCATATTGAGCAGCGAATTTCAAGGCCCTTTAGCCCTTGATCTGTGGGTGGTGTGGCCAAGGTGCCTTAAACAAAGTTGTCAAGGGAACTATGGTGAACAACTTTTGTTTTTGGGTCACACTCAGAAACGGTCTGGATCAAGGAGAGAAACACAAAAGAAAATCAGTCAGATTATGTTTTCAGAAATTTCAGTGTAATTGACAGCAGATTCGAATTCGTGCAAATTGAGTTTGAATTTGAAGTTTTCTGCAAAAACTTCCAATTAGGAAGTTGTTCTACTGAAGTTGAATTTCAAATTTGTCTTCAGTACCAGAGGCATGTTCTATTCAAGTTTTGAGAGTAATTTGTAAAATTCAGTTAGGGTTCTGAAAATTGGGGGAAGTGCAGCAGTGAC
>JACEFO010000499.1:0-21722 GCA_015342445.1 Digitaria exilis | reverse complement strand
AGCACAATACCAAAATGTGGCTAAAAATGACATACAATTCATGGACACCATTTTTTTTTGGCGGGTCATGGACACCATTTTCTCCTGCAAAAAACGAAAAAGAATACTTGGTTGTATGTGCGCTGCAATCAAGGCATAAATAAAATTTATCTATTATTGAATTAACAAAAAAAATACATAAGAAGCACAAATATGTGATGGGTAAAGGGAAAACCTGAACGCATCAGGGCTTAATTTCGCATGCATAACAACTTGCGGCGTTTGCAGCGCCTTTGACCTAACACCATGGTGTGTCCACCGATGAATGTGGTAGTATTTAAGACCATTTGCCATTTAAGTGATGGATATTTTTGCTCGGTCTGACCATGATGGATCCAGGAATGAGCGTGGTGGTACTATTGACGTGCGTCTCACAGATGCGCTTTGTGGTTGAGCAGGATTTAGAGGTGCTGGCTTACTAGCGCCAATGCAAAGCGACCGGGGAGGTAATCAGATGCTGGATGCTGGAGGCATATTGAGATGACCATAATACAAGCTGAATTGATCAAATCAACTCTGTCATACGGATGACATGACCATCAACCTGTGCAGGTACACAAGAATTGAAAGAAGCTTGCGATGCTGATGGCTGATATCCTCCAATGCATTCTTTTCTAGTAGGCTTATTATATTCGGTAGGGACATTGTTATACGCTCCGAGTCAGAGCCGTGAGTTATACACAAGTAACATCGAAAGAAATCAATTCAAATTTCCATTTGGCGTTAGTATGCATCCTAAGATAGAAAAGAAAGTGTGAAGGTGATGTAGCTAGGGCCGTAAGAGTTGTATATATAGTATGATAATATCTGTAATTATCTGAATACTAGAGAGAATATGCTGTAGATGCTATATCCAAGGATATGCGCCGCTTATATGAGCAGTAATATGCTTAGACTACATCAATCAGCGTATGTGGCATTTCGTGGACAGACTGGAGAATGCGCGCCTAAGGTGCTCAACGAAGCAAGGCTCTGTTGGCTCAGAAAATACGATATATGCCCGTATGTGCGTATAGACTTCGATGAGAGGCTAGGGATCCGACGTGTCACGAAACAAAAAATCTGATTCGGGAAGCGCTGGTTGAAACGGGATCACATGCTAGTGGGGCGAAGCTGAGCATGGGGATGCGACTGATGAGAACACTGGAACGAGACGCGAAGCTGGGCCACGCAGGGAGACTACCCGACAGGAAACCCGCAACCCCTCGTCACACCCAGGCATCAGGTACCGACCCACGCTCAGTCATGGTACGTCACCGACAAGCGCACGGGACGGGGACCTGGCTGGGCTATAGATGTGTAAATGGGCGGTCGGCGAGTGGGGCGCGGGCCAAGGTGGCCCGGTAAACGAGCGGGCCACGCCCGCCCCCACATAAGTCATCGGGCCAGATCCGGGCTGGCTGTGCGGCTAGGCGACACGGCCAAGCCTGGGCCTACGGGCTGTTTTTGGGCGTGTGCCAGCCCGGAAATCCCGCCACGACAAAGGGTCGGGCTGGGCCCAATAGCCGCGAATAGAAAAAAAGAACGAAGTTTCTGTGTTCATTATTCTAAATTTATAGTGCTCCAACTTCGCATTTTATTAAGTTCTACTTCAACATTTATATGTGCAGTTTTAATATTTTAAGTCTCCAAATGTTACACATGTTCAAATCTAATGTTGAGATATTCTTCCATCACATTATTGTAGTTAGCACAATTAAAAATATTTGAAGATGGATAGAAGCGCCCGGATGAAAGGAGATACCGGGCCCTGACAGCCCGTTCTCTTTCCAGCGGACACCGGGCTGGCTGCAGGACGAGTGACGGCCCAGGCGTCACCAGGTAACGGGCCGGGCTAGCCTGGGCCCCGCAAAAGATCGGGGAGCCAGGCCGGCTTGGACCGGGCGGACAAAATCCAGACTTCTGGGCGGGCCGGGACCGGGCTAACGGGCTTTTTTAATATATACGGCTTGCCTGTGGCCCACCCAGTCAGTGAGGGAAAGGTGGAGCGGAAGCAGCCGAAGCAGGCGCGGCTTACTAGGGAATTTTCTAGGCGCCAATCTTCGGTAAATTCGAGCTTTTCAACAACTACTATTCTTTTAGATTCGTGAAACAATATGATAGTACTATTAGATCTCATCTCATGACTACATGTCTTTTGGTCCGTCCTCTGTTTCCCAACCGACGGGCCTCTGCCTCCGTATGGGATGTGCCGTGTGCGCCTCTAGGAGCACCGTCGTGGGACGTGCTGCGCGCCTGCGGCCCCGGGAATCGCCGCGCCGGCCATGCCGCTGTGCCACTGCTCTGTTGCTACCACGCGCATCTACCAGACACCGTCGCTCCCCTACTCGTCGTGCGCCATCGAGATCGCCGAGGCCTTTCTCAAACATTTAGATTGTGTATATTCAACTTTTTAGTTTGTAAAAGTTTCAACATATGGTCTGTGCAATTTCAACTATTGAAACCTCAAAATGTTGAATTTGTGTTAGAGAAATATTGTGTGCTACTCCCTCCGTCCCATAATATAAGCATTTATAGATTTCTGCCAACATTTGACCATTCGTGTTTAAAAAATTTGTGAAAATGTAAAAACAAGTTATATTTTCACAAATTTTTTGAATAAGACGAATGGTCAAATGTTGGCATGAAAATCTATAAATGCTTATATTTTATGGGACAGAGGGAGTATCGAAATGTTTGAATAAGTTTCTTAATTTGGGACTGTATTGATTAAATTGGGTTAAGATGGACTTTAAAAATGAATGACTTACCTATTTTTTCACAGGAAAAAGTCCTTTCGACCTCCCTGGACAATAGGCCGAGTTTAATTTATCTCCATAGACTGCAAAACCGGGTAACCGGTCCCTTAACTTTGGAAACCATACGTTTACCTCCCTGAGCTGGCTATAGGCGGTTTTGAAGGCGGTTTTAAATTTTTTCTTTTTTTATTTGGGCTGAAACTTTTTAAAAAAATCATAGTAAATCAAAGAAAACTCATAAAATCAAAAATCTAATTTTGTGGTCCAATCATGATGAATTTTTGTGGCAGTCTAGTTATTGTATGCTTCAACTATATTAAAAAAATATACTCACTGGATCATTTATAACTTACATTTAGATTTATTTAGAGTATATTTTGCCCTAAATACATCTTTAAATAAGTTATACATGATCTAATGTATAAATTTTTAATACTATTGAAATTATACAATAATTATCTCACCATAAAAATTTGACCTTGGACCATAAAAAATACATTTATGAATTATTATATTTAACTATAGTAAAAAAATAGATCTAAATCTATAATAAAAAATTTTATACTAAAGTATATTATATTATAAGATTATATATACTGATATGGAGTCCAACAAAATTGAATTTTTTATTTATGATTTTTCTGTGATTTATTATGATTTTTTAAAGTTTCAGCCAAAATAAATTAAAAAAGGAAAATAGAAAACCGCTTATGTCCGGCCCGGGGAGATGAAATATACAGTTTCAAAAGTTCGAGGAAGCTGGTTAGACGATTTTATGGTCTGGAGAGAAAATTTAAACTCAGCCCATTATCGAGGGAGGTGAAAAGAACTTTTTCCTTTTTCACAAGATGGATATGGATAGGAAGCCCCATGGGCCATGGCTCGAGAAAAGAACGGCCCGATCCTTCTCCATGGCTAGCGGCACGTGAGCTATGGGCAAAGGGAGAGGGAACTGCTGCTAATTTTGCTTGCTGGTCTGACGGCTGTCTGCTGCGGGGGGGGGGGGGGGGGGGGGGGCTGGGCGGTGCTGGCCCGCCTTGTCTTTTCCATCAAGCCCAGTTTCCCGAGCATTTGGCGGGCTGGGCTGTCGCCGACCTGCCGCTCTGTCTGCTCGTCGCGGCCCTCCTCGGCGAGCAGCTCGCCAAGGTCGTCGTCGCGAGCAGGACGGGCTGGACGGCGTTGATGACCGCCGGCGGAGTCGAACAACGGAACAAGTGTCCGGCCCAGGGGGTTTGTGTGTGCGTCGTGTACACAAAAGGGTGTCAAGCGCAACTGATGTACGCACGTCACGTGCTCCTGATCGAGCTTGGCAAATGCCTTGTGGTCATGTGGATTTGCGAGTTGCAACGTGGGGTGATGAACTGATGTTATTTCCGTTCACGAAGTATCGGTTGCCCGTGTGAACGTGCAGGTTTCGCAGTGGTGTGAGCGCACATGCATGGAACCCGCAAGCGAGAGGTGTGGTTCAACTGCAAGGGGTGTGCGTGTGCGTGCATGACCCAATCGTACGTGTAGTCATACACTCATACTTAATCTTGAAGCATATGCGTGCTTAAGAAGTCTTAACCGTGAAGTATGCAGTTGGATAGATTTCTATACAACAAAATACGGATAAAAATAATCTCACGCTGTATGTCTCGCACGGCCGTTGACGGTAGGTAGAGGCTTTGAATTTTGCAAGAGATTACATCACTATCACAAAAACAAAATATAGAAACCAATATATTTGCAACATCCACAGTTAACCTATCAGCTTAATTTTTCTATAAAATGTCACTAGCATCGATATGTTCCAAGGAATAAATACTTTCCTCTGAAAAATAAATATTATCGGTTGCTGCACAACACAAGGCACTCTCGAAAACCGGGCGAAACAAACAAACCCGCCCATCCCTACCCGCCTACGTCATCACACCCGGCGACTGTTGACCGGTCGCCCTCCCCGCGTGAAGTGACCCGTCGACCGGACCGGCTCGTCTCGCTCTCCTCTCACCGCGTCCGTCCGACCCGGGCCGGATCCTTACCCCGTACGGCACCGGCCCCGCCTCGCGCAGCCAACCCGCCTCGCCCCACCCCCGCCTGGCCCCCACCACCCTCCTCCTCCCACCTCCATCGCCAACGCCAAGCCTCCGCATCGCGTCGGGTGCGTCACCTCACCTGCCGCCCGCCGCCTTCACCACCCCGCGTGCTGCGCTTTCGCCAGCGCGCGCGCCCGCCCGCCCGCCCCCACCCAGAAAAAGGGCAAACAATTCCCCAATCCCCCACCCGCTGGGCATTTACTCGCCACAATCCGCCCCCGGATCCCGCACGATCGAGGTGAGTTTCTCGGGAATTCAGGCCAGATTCGCTCCGTTTCCCGCCCCGCTGCTCTCGGATTGTGCTTTTTCTCGGGGGGTTTTCATTTATTTGTTTGGTGGTGGTTGCTGGGTCTAGGGCGAGGCAGAATCCGCGCGCTCACGCGGGGGTGATTTCGTCTCCGTCTCGCAGGGGGTGATTTGATTTGGTTTGGGTTCCGGCCGGATTGGTCGGGTGGTGGGATGGACGAGTTCGAGCTGGAGGACAACCTCGAGTTCATCCTCCAGAGCATCCAGGAGCTCATGGAGGACCAGGGGGAGAACAACGCCTTCGGTGACGCCAACCAGAACGAGCTCTTCGCCAGCCTCGTCAACTACGACCACGTGCGTGGCCCTCCCGTCCCGACGCTTTCGATTCTGTTGCTTGGGCGTGTGGTTCAGATTAGGGGATCGCGGTTTGGTCTTTGTTGCGGGGATTTTGATGGTTTGTTGTTGCCGTTTGGTTTCTGGCAGGAGAACATGCTACCTGATGTGTCTGCCGCGGACGTCGCTGCTGGGAAGGACATGCAGGGGATCCCGTGGGAGAAGATGCTCTTCGGGAGGGATCAGTACCGGGAGATGAAGATGAAGAACTACAGGAATTACCAGAACCTAAGTTATGCCCGGGAGGATGCTGTGCAGGTACTGAGCACTTGTCTGTTTCTTACTTCTCCCTATCAATGCGGACTCGAGTTATACTGAATTTCAATATGGAGCACAGAATGCTGAATTCGCTGATACATAATGTGCTGCATCCACACAAACATCACGCAGTAGTAGAATGATCATGTTAGGGACACCGCTATGTAGCGAGTCATTCTTTTGGGCATATTTTCCTTATATCACCCTTGTGCTTGTCTTTTCATGTAACTCACAAGTTATGAACAACGCATTATGCACAGAAAATTGTTTGTCAATCTAACATAAATGTTTAGTTGCATTTTATTGTTTGTTTCTGCTGACCTATTCTCTTCCCAACATGTCATTTAGCACCACCTTGTCTCACATAGAGAAGCGTCAAAGTAATAGTTCATTTCTGTATGTGGATTTGGATATGAAGTTGTGCCTAGCAGGGTTCTGGATTCTTGAATTTCCATTTGTGATACTCTTTATCCCTAGAAACATTTCTGGTTAAACCGGATCACTATGTACAATTGTTTGTTCGGGTTTGGTGGTTTCTGATTTCTGTTTGAGGGTATGAGGATGATGGGTTTCCAGTGTGCTAAGTGGGGAACAACATTCGATTAGTTTAACAGGAATTGGCTGCAATTGAATTCAATTTACAACTTTGTTATCTGTATATTTTACAGTAATGCAGTGCTTGTTCATTTGAATGTTTTGTACTTTGTCAATATAACCATAAGCATTCCATCTTAGATTTCAAATTACCCCACCATTACTTCCAAAATGTCATGATCTGAAATCAATAGGTTGAGATAACACAAACTTGTTTAGTTGGCATAACCCGAGAACTTTTTTAGTTGGCATAACTGAATTGTATACTTTAGAGCTCCAAATGCGAGTCAGGTGTCGAAGACTATTAGGCGTCTCAGTGTTGGCCACAGAGACCAAGGCAACAATTACTCTCAGGCCGAGCTTGCATCGGCTTTCCAGAAGTTCATTACTGCAGTGGGCCATGGACCTGCATGTTATCTACAGCTAGTCTGTTACTCACCATTTGCATGCATGCGCAGGCAGAGGAAACCGAGGGCCATGGACCTGTATGTTATTGGCTCTCGGCTGGGTTCTGCATGCGCGCATGCATATCTATCGTGAGTTAATTCCCCTAGAGTTCCAAGGGTACGCGGTTTCCAAGGGTCCGTGCCCTACAAATCTAGAAAAAGGTGAAACCGGGATACGCCTAAGAGCATGGCTAGTAACTTCGCCGGCTGCCGGCTGCAACCGTATGGTGAGCTGGCGCATGACCCACAAGCATTTAACGCCTTTCTCTTCATCAGTCAATAGCAGCCGCATACCCCTCTCCGTGAGCCAATAGCAGCGCAGGCCATCCTCTCCGCCGGCACCAGGCGGGCGCATGGTGAGGCGCGCCGTTTGCTTCTCTTTCTTCCTTTCTCTCACATCCACGTCACATCTCACCAGCTCTCCGCCGATTACTATACTTGCTCTAAGAAATATAGATGGAGGGAGTACATTGCATTACAAGGCGTTATCCAGTTGGCTCATTAATTGCCAACCTCTAGTAGCTATTAACCACTTTTACTAATGAGTTTGGAGTCAGCTGTTTAATGCACAAAACTGGGAAGAAGTCCTAATCCAGTTTTGACATTCATGCACCTCTTCAAGAGAACAGTAGTAACTATAACAAGGGGATCTTTACTGCAGCACCATTCGCTGTCTATTTAAGCCATTATATAGGATTACACGTTTTAGTCGAATCTGCTATTTTTTTGTATGTTAATGATAATAGTCACAATTTTCTTGTTGTAAATATTATGGATCTACTCGAGGCACTGCAGTTTTATCATTTGTTTGAGCTGTGGAGCAACCTACTTAAGAAGGAATTGGCATAGGAAATTCTCATGACTACGTGAGAGCTGCCCAGGCTCTTATAACTAATAGAGTAATAGGGACTATTTTCATGCTAATTTCTTTTTGAAACCTCTTATTTATCTTGGTTCATCACTTCTCATCACAAATATACATGCTGCCCAAGCTTGGGTGTTTAGAGTTTGCATTTTGAACGGGCCGTGTATTATTTTGTTGTCATAGACCTTAGTCTTATCGTTTCAATTATGTAAGTGGCACTTCCGCGTTTGGGCTTTGGGCTTAGTGCTTCAGCAATAGTAAATAAAACAATGACTGGGCGGTCGAGACAGCTTACCCTGGATCAATTAACTACTATACTGGTTGCCATGATTTTGTGGTTGATTAACAGCAAATTGTCACATGTTGACAGAGAATTGGTCTTTGTTTTTTTTATTGTTCACCCCAAGTAAACTGCATTTAAACTTGCGCATTACTTGTCACTGGCATTCAATTTTTGCAACTCTATGCAGATCTTTTATCGTTGATGTAACTTGTCCAACTCCTCACAACTTGTTCTTGTGTATTGATTTCCAGGAGTGCAGACAAGTGGAGAAGGATAGCCCTTACTATGATTTCCATTACAATACAAGGCGTGCTCGGCCATCAATTGTACATTTTCAGGTCAGATTTTCCTATATTCGACATTACAATACAACCTTTGAAGCAAAGTTGTCAACAAGATTTTGTTTAAGCATCTCTTTAGTTTGAGGAGTGATTTGTCCTTGGAAGCTTGGGTCCATCAGGAGTTTATCCTGAAGGTTCATATTTCTGGCTTGATTTTCAGTTTATCATCTTTATTTAGGCTGCTCCCAAAACTGGAGAAGTTATTCCTCAAAACAAATGCAACATAGCAGTACTCAATATATATAAGGCCAGTCACAGATTGAACAGTTATGTCTTTGGAATTAAATAGTTTGTTCCAGTTCTTCTCCCTGTAATGACCATGTCAGAGTAGAAAAAGTCTTTGTAGACCTGATATCACAAACCATTGCACTAATTTTCTAGTACATGTAGCAGTATTATTATATTGGCTAAAATCCCATACTGCACTTCCAGTTTGTAAAGAAACTGAAACAAGCCTAGTATTATTGTTTCTCGGAAAATTATTTTAATATGGTTCTTGACTGATTTTAGAATGACAGAGAAGTGGAGAGAACTGTGGATGGATAAGTAAAACAGCTTTTCATGAAACTACAGATTTAACACTACCCAACCCCAACTTGACAATATGTGAAGATAATTTGCCACTAGTTTTTCCATGGATCTAATAATTTGGGTTTATGACCAACTTGATGAAAGTACTTTTCATGTCATGAATGGAAAAAATACTTTGTTGAAGTTGTTTCTGATGGAGACTTTTACTTGATTTTCTAAAACCACAATTTTCATCTGCAGAAAACTCATCTCTTGTTATCCTCATGTTAATTAGGAGGGAATTGGAGGCAAGGTTTTCTTAGATCTGTCGTGAAAACTAGTTTTATGAAATCTGTTTGAGACTAGAGATTTGATAAGCTTCCATTATCAAATGTGGTATTAACAAGGAGTTCGAGTTCTTGTCCAAATACCCAGAACTTATATGCACTTGTCCTGTGTGCGTTGATCAACTGTTGCCAACATACTATAACTCCTTGCATGCAAGGATAAATCATCTTTTGTGAATAACATGTTCACTTGTTATGAGATTAATTTTCCCTTCTGTATGGTCTTCGCCGATTCTTACCTAATATGTGCTACGGGACGTGCACATTTATATGCTGTGCTTTTTGCCAAACTGTTCCCCTGGTGTGGAGATTTTTTTGCCTTCTGTTGGGTTTAACTGATTCTCCCAGTCAATCAATGTTTCTGCTGGAACACACAAGGAGTGCTGTAGCATTTTCCTAATGGAAGGGTTGTTTGCTTTTCAAGTTACCGCTTGCTATGTGGACAGAAAATTCAAAGATTAAATCCACATATTACCTGTTGTCAATGATTTTTTTTTATTGATGTTGGTTTGCAGCTGCGAAACCTGGTATGGGCAACAACAAAGCATGATGTTTATACAATGCATGACAATCAGTGACACACTGGTCCTCACTGGACCAGATAAGCACTGAGCTAATCAATGCTGATGAATGCATTGTTCCAAAACAGGTATAACTTTTGGACATGTTCTGTATGTTCATATTTTTTGGTTTGGTCCAAGTTACTGATTTATTTGGTTGCTGCACAGAGAGGGCATGGTTCACAGTCAGTTGCAATGGTTCAGGTCACAACAATGGCTGTGGATAGTAATTTATTGGTAGTTGGGTGGCTTCCAGGGGGAGTTATATGCAAGGTATTTCTACACAAATATTTTCCTAATTCCGCAATCTTGTAATTCTGTCTAGTAACTCATAGCATGATAAGTGACATTTCTTTTGTTTTTTTTCAGCGTCTAGATGATGATGGAGTTGTTTTCAGCACGAGGGTTACAGATGATGAAAATGCGATCACCAACTCTTTAGAGATCTATCAGGACCCTAGGTAAGATTTGAAGCATTCTTAGTGGGTATCTTGTTCTTGTAGACTTGAGCTAACAGTTTGGTTGCAAAAATGTATATTTCAGCGGATCGAGAAGATTGGTGGCTGCTAATAACGACTGCTCCATCAGGATTTTTGACACTGAGTACTTTGACCTCCTCAAGCACTATGGCTTCCCTTGGTCCGTGAATGTAAGTAGGCCCTCTGCCCTTGCTTGTTTATACTCCGTAGTTGTATCCTCTTGTATGCCCACTAAATTTTCTTCTCCAACAGAGTGTTTCAGTCAGCCCAGATGGTAAACTCTTTGCTGTCCTGGGAGACCATGAGGATGGCTTGGTAGTGGATCCCAAGTGTGGCAAGGTAAGTTCATGTGTATTTACAACCTTCTAATTTGCAGGTTATCAGTATATTATTTATCCTGGACGTTCGAGCTACATTCTTTTAGGCAATTGGTTCTCTTAGGGGCCATTTGGATTACTCATTTGCATCCGCCTGGCATCCTGACGGCAACATTGTGGCCACCGGGAGTCAAGATACTACATGCAGGCTGTGGGACATAAGAAACTTATCGCAGTCAGTGGCTGTGCTTGGGCGGAAGGATGGGCTCGATACGTTGTGTCAAATTCTCTTCAGATGGGAGGTTCCTGGCGACTGCCGAGCCTGTGGATTTCGTTCACATATACGACGCCTATGCAGACTACAGCAAAGCTCACGAGATTGACCTGTTTGGCGAGATTGGTGGTTTTGTCGTTCAGCCCGGACACCGAGGCCTTCTACGTTGGCCTTGGCAGATCAGACATATGGTGGCCTGATTGAGTTCAGAAAGAGGCACCAACCATCATTATTTGAAACTCCTTGTGGTAATATGAACCACCTGTTGAGCATAATTTGGTTGAGCAGCTGGTGGATGCTGTTGCTGCGTCGCGCACTGCAGGAATTTCCTGATTCAATTTCCTATCCATCCCATAGAGGGTCTTGTGGAAGCGTTTGCTGCTTTTAGTTTTTAGTTGCAGCACCGGAAGGGCTTCCCTATCTGGAAGTGTATAAAGTCTGGGGTTTTGTTTCTTTTGTTGCTAGCAATCTGCCGTTTATCCTCGGGGAACTGATCGGGTTAGCATAATGTATAGCCATTCTATGCTGGTCAATTGAATCAATGTACATAGTTCTATCTTAAGATCGTTTCCCTGAATTGCAGCTTCCTGCGATCGAAAAAAAAATAAAATCTCTTTTCCTGCGCCCCCTGGAAAATCTTTTATCTGGTGGTCCCTGGGGAACCAGTTCCACAGGTATTATGACTACAATCTGAGAAAGAAGTCTATTTCTTCTTTTTGAAAGGTAGAAAAAGAAGTCAATTTGGTTGGCTGCTAAGCAGGTGCAGTCCCCGTTGGTGAATGCCCTTTAGGACGGTCTGGATGCGTTGCAGGCTTGCAGCCCATTGCTTTGCCATGCAGGGCAAGAAAAACACGTTGGGCTTCCTTGACTACTTGCCTATTGCACAAGCAAGTATTTTCTTGCTGCAGCCAGCGCTCCATAGGAGGCAAGGCAGGCCTCGCGCGTGGCAAAGAAACCAAGCTGACCCTGGTTTTCGTGGCCTCGCGCGTGGCCTCTCACCGGTTAGTTGCCTACTCCTACTACTAGTCTAGTACGCTGATGATCCACCTTGCATCCAACAAAATAAACGGTGAGAAAAAAAGAAATGATTATCAACAGGCCCTGGGTTGCGCCAAAAAAAAAAACCTACCCATTTGACAGAATCATCTTTGGGTGTTTGCTTTATCTCATATTTGGAATTTTCTCTCTTCACCCTCCTCTAGTCCTCTGCTGCAGCAACGCCCTCTCTAGTGAGATCTTGCTTCTCAAGAGCATGGAGTGAGCTGAGTGACGCCAAGCTGTGCTGATATAGTAGAGATAATGAAAAAGTGCAAGAAGGAGAACAAGGTCGTACAAAAAAATTTTGCTTTACATATACTATAAAAAATATATTTAATAAAAAATGTAATAACACTTATTTGATATCATGAATGTTAGTATTTGTTATATAGAATTGGTAGCTTAAGGTGTTTTGACTCGTAAAAATAAATAATTAAAATGACATGTAATTTGAAACGAAGATAGTATAAGCAATCATATCGAGTTTATCGACTCCAACTTAAATGAGCAAGCTGTAAATTCGACTAATTGACCCACGCTCCCTAGGTATGTTTTTTTTCCCCTCCAAGACGTACGTAAATGCGGAAAGCAGGCTGCAACCTGCAGCGGCAACAATTCCTGCAGAAACGGCACGCCATTGCTGGGCTGTCTTTGGTCCCTAAACTATCTCCGTAACAAGGAATCTTCGCATCTCGGCTCGGCGGGCATGGAGCATCTGTGGGCGCATGTGCATGAACCCAGCCACTTCTTAACCAACAACGGCAGTGACTGCTTACTATTACTGATCAACGACATAACAAACCCAACGCAGAATAAAAGATTAGCATCGTAGCAGAAGGGCCAGAGCAGCTACCAGACAACAGAGAATCCGAGACCTCGAACTCCATAAAATTTCCTCTCCCCTCCGAATTCCCATTCGATCAGGCCCAGCTGAGAGTGTGAGCTCCCCGCTGCGGCTGATTCGTAGTACGTCGATCCAATTTTTTTTTGCTTCTCTGAAGCAGCTGTTGGTCGATTCATGCATGAACCTGCCTAGAGATGCGCGTGTCGTTGGCAATAGACTATGCGGTTCGTGCATGCGAGCTTCACCAGATGCGGCCTTCGTTCTTCCAAGACTGAGCAGAGAGGAGACATGAGCTGCGTGCATGTGCATGCATCTCGCTCTCGCGGGCGCCGGTAGCCGCAGAGCCAAGGCGGCGGCAGTTGCTCGCGTCACATGGAGTCCAGTACTCGCCACGCCAAGATTCCCAAACGCTAGCTCAACCAATTGTCCTGGAGGAAGGTGCAGCAGCTAAACTCGCTAGCTCCTTGCTTGGATGCGTGGTGTTTGATGGGAATACTTGTCCGGAACCGCAGCCGAAGGTGCATGCGAAGCCGCCATTTTAGTCTTTTAGAGCTGGAGCGCTGCCAATGGTGTTTGAGGGGGAAGGAGACACTAAAGGCAGCCAATGAGCCAAAGATGGCAGCATCCACGCAAGTTGCAAGCTCAAAGCTCCGATCCTTCGATCCATTTCTTCATCTCAAGAAGTCTAGTGGCATATATCCAGTGAAGCAACCGGGTAAAGTCTACAAACTTGAAAATCCCAACAACGAAAAAAACATATCAACAATCTAGATGTTTCAAAAATCTTGGAACACTCGGTCGTTAAGTTGTAAATGACATGTGTCACGATGGCGCATACAATTTCGATCAACCAATACTCTTCCGTCCTGAAAATAATTTTATTTACTTCTATCCTAAATAAAGTATTCCATGAAAATATTTTATGACAAATGTAACTATGCATATTTTATATCATAAATGCTAATACTATTTCTGTATAAACTTGGGCCCTGTTCGGCAGCACTGGATTGGCTGGGCTGGCAGCCAGCCATCCAGCCCGCCCTAGTCACTGCTAGATGGGCTAGACAAACCCCATCTAGACACTGCCAGGTGGGCCAGCTCAGCTCCAGCCAGCCTCCAGCCCAGCCCATTACAAGCAACCGAACAGGCCCTTGATCAAACCCAGAATTGTTTGATACTCTGTAGACAACAAATAAAACTAGAATGACATTAATTTCCGAACAAAAGTAGGAGTAGTAGGCAATACATGATGCAAAAGGTAGGAGTGGTAGTTGCCTAGTACTCCCTCCGTTCCAGAATATAGCAACGTTTAGCTTTTTCCAAAGTCAAACATTAAGAACTTTGACCATAAATAGCACAAAAATTATACAGATTGGCAAAGTAAGAATTATGTTTATAGATCGGTTACGAAAGAAACTATTATAACATGTACTTTTTCACTCAAAATAAATTATATTTTTTAAAAATAGTGTTGGTCAAAGTTAAGAATGTTTGACTTTGGAAAAGTCTAAACGTTGCTATATTCTGGAACGAAGGTAGTAGTTTGTTATAGGTGGTAGGAACATGGAGCCTTCGACGCGTAAAAACTTTTGGCTTAAGAGGGCATGTGAAAGGAAACGTACACAGTAACACACCCAAAAATTTTGCTTTCGTGCGGTACGAGAAAATGGGGGTGGGGCTATACCATATATGGTCTTCATTGTACATGGACGTCCATGCCTGGTCCATGTTGTGGTCCTTGCTATAGCAACCACCACCATCACTCTATCAGTGGCTTTCCGGCAACGCTGCAGTGGCTGCACCCGCGAAGGCCCTGCATGAGGGCACGGAACATGGGGGGCTAGTACACAGTTACGTTATTTTCCTCTGCAAGTGGAGAATAATAATGACTAATTTAATGGAGGATATTGTTTCCTTCTCCCATATGGGTTATTTGGAACAAGAACTAGATACCGAGCTGAACATATATTTATTTTCTTTATTTTATGGAAAAAATATACATTACCCCCCTCAACTATTACCAAAGAGTAGATTACCCCCTTATACTCTTAAATAATGTACATTTAACCTTAAACTCTTCAAATAGTGGAGATTACCCCCATAAGACCTTAAGAAATCTTTGTAACCAGTCAATGCTTCAAACGTTAGCACTATTCTGCCCACGACTCCACGCCTTCATGATATAAATTGATTTGATTACCTATCTAAGAAAGCACTATTGTGTCTATATCTTAGTTAGGAAAACCAATATTAATACTACTCCATTCCTTCATTCCTTGGAGAGTAACATTGAACCAGTGTTTAGGGGGTAGTCTCCACAATTTGAAGAGTTTAAGGTTAAATGTACATAATTTAAGAGTATAAAGAGGTAATCTACTCTTTGGTAACCATTAAGGGGGGTAATGTACATTTTTTCCTTATTTTATTGGCGGGGTAGGGAGGGGGATGCATGGTGTGAACGAACGATCATCATGATTGAACTGCGCTCTTGCAAGATGGGGTTATTTTATTTTCTCAAAGATTTATTGAAGACCCATCACCGAACCATCCCCCCTTTATGCACTTAGATTCGTTTCAGCTAAAGAAGGCATCCAAAATATTCCTATAATGTACACCTTATATATTTATTAGTAAGAAAAATAAGCACAGTTTATATTGCACCTATAAAGTCCCCACACTACTAAACTTACAGATACGCACCTATTGAGTTGTTCTAGTAGTTGGATTAGCACAGGCCTAATATACAAATCTTCTGGTAGATTCTGGTTTAAGTTATGAGTTGTACGTGCGTTGGACAATCATGTGGGGGTAAGGTTTGACTTGTCGCAAGCTACTTTTCGTGTAATTTTAACATGGGAAACATTAAAAAAAATACATGTATTTCAAGCTTTCTTATTGGCACGCATAATAATAGGCGGCTTCCTCACTTTCGTATGGAGGCCCCGGCATGAGTATTGGCACGTCGCACTTTATTTGGCATCACCATATCTCTGTTTAATTTTATTTTATTTTACTAATTTGGCACCAAATCAGGCAATTTGGAATGCTATAGCGTTGTAGAATAGAACATCACTTTAATTTGTTCGCGGGAGATTAAGAGCGTGTAAGACTGTAAGAGCGAGTACACTATGGTAGAGCCCTAGAGCGAGGGAGCTGTATATATCAGCATGAAATCAACGATTTTATATATATATATAACCGCGTTTGGAACCAAGCCGAAGAGATGGAATTTCTTAGAAGAAATTAAGATGTATATCCTTTTTATATCCCTGAATCACATTTCTGAGCTAAGCTTCTTTACCGCTCGTGGGAACACTTCTTTATCCGAAATCCATGTGCTAGAATTGAAAACCCAAGGTCGCGTGCAAATCAAACGCACCCTACTCTGCACTGCAAAGAAAATGAAAGCACACTCGATTGGCTGTACTCCCTAGAAAGTGTAAAAGTCTTCTCCTGAATGAAAGTATAGCCAAAAGAAACACGAGAGCCTTTACGACCGGGTCACAAAAGCTGCAACAAACAAATCACCGATCCAAAAAAACAAAAACAAAAAGAAGACCAAATGGAAAACAAAAAAAGAAAATAAAAAACAAAACACCCGCGCACGCCACAACGATCGGCTGCGTCACCCGCTACACTTGCGTGCTTGCTCGCCAGCACACAATCCTACCGCCGCAGGCAAAGCCAGCGGCAGCGGGCAGCAACCCGTCGTCGCGCAGCGGACAGCCACGGCACCCGATAGATGGTCGCCACGTACCCCACTTGACCGACACGTTTCGGTCGCGCGCCCGACACGTGTCGTTTAGGCGCACACGTGCGCGACGGCAGTGGCTCCGGGACCCTGTCGCGCGCCCCGCCGAAACCCCGCGCGGCAGATCCTACGTGTGGGCCCGGGGCCCGCCTGGCAGCGACGGGCGCGAAGCTTCCTGGGTGGGAGCTCTCCGGCGAAAAGCCGCGATTAGGAGAGTGGTTAGTGAGGTGGTCGATAAGGTTTGGATGGCTATAAAACAGCAGCCGTGGTCTTCCCTGAGCTCCTCAACCCAAACACCTCAAGCCCTCTTCTTCACTTCTTCATTCCCCACCAACATCCACCGAGCCATCCATTCCACACACAAGCGCACACAATCTCCGGTGAGGTCTGAGCGAGGTAGGTCTAGCTCTGAGCGACTTGCTGCGTTCTTCAGGTAAACCTTGCTGCAAATCTCATCACCCTTCACCGATCTGGTCTTCTTTGCAGAGCTCCAGAGCCTTTTTGTTTCTGGTCTCTGATCTTCTCTTTTTTCTTTTCCCTTTTGCGAAAAAATAGTAAAGTAGTCAGCAAAGAGAGGTTCTTTTTCCATACCTCTTTGTGCTCCTGTGTCCATTCATATCAGTAGATCTGTCTAGAACAACCATACTTGTGGAGTCCTGCCTGTTCTTTGATTTTAGCTAAGAACAAGGCTATTTGTTCATCTTTCTTTCTTTTACCCAAAAGAAAACACACAAAAAAAGGGTCAAGTAGATTATTATATTCTTTGATGGCTGCTGCTATAAATCTTCCGGCGCCAAGCGAGGATCTGATGCGAGCGATGGAGTCCTTCATGGAAGAAGACGCTCCGTCCCCTCTGGTCATGCCGCCGCCGGCCCCCGCCGCCACCTTCCCTCCGCCGCCGCCGTTCCCCGCCGGGGCCCACGGGCTCAGCTACCCGCCCCCACCATCCGCCGCCGCCGACCCACCTCAGCCCGGCCCAGATGCAGTTCATCCAGGCCCAGCTCCACCTGCAGCGGAACCCTGGGGCTCGGCCCGCGGGCGCAGCCCATGAAGCCGGCGCTCCCCCATCCCTCCGTCTCCGGCGGCGGCGCAGCGCCCCCAGAAGCTCTACCGCGGCGTGCGCCAGCGCCACTGGGGCAAGTGGGTCGCCGAGATCCGCCTCCCCCGCAACCGCACCAGGCTGTGGCTGGGCACCTTCGACACCGCCGAGGAGGCCGCGCTGGCCTACGACCAGGCCGCCTACCGCCTCCGCGGCGACGCGGCGCGGCTCAACTTCCCCGACAACGCCGCGTCGAGGGCGCCGCTCGACCCCGCCGTCGACGCCAAGCTCCAGGCCATCTGCGCCACCATCCGCCGCCGCGTCGTCCTCGGCCAAGGGCGGCCGGGCCAAGAACCGGGCCACGCCCATCAACGCGCCGGTCGTCGACGCCGAGGAGGCGGCGGCGAGCAACAGCTCCTCCGACGAGGGGTCCGGGTCCGGGTCGGACGACGAGATGATGTCGTCGTCGTCGCCACCGCTGGTTGCAGCCACCGGCGGCGGCGGCGCTGGCGGAGATGGGGAAGCTGGACTTCAGCGACCAGGTGCCGTGGGACGAGGCCGAGAGCTTCGTGCTCCGTAAGTACCCGTCCTACGAGATTCGACTGGGACGCGCTGCTCTCCAACTAGTTTGTTTCTTGGATCAATCGTCGAGCTGGTCTGTGGGTGATGTAATTCAGTAGTAGACTAGGTTTAATTTGTTCGTCCGCCATGGCCGGCCGGTGCAGATGAGGTTTTAAGAAATCTGCACGGCGTGGCACTTTGTGTAGTAGAGTAGTAGGATATCTCTATCTGTTCGTCATGTTCAGTTGTTCCCGGACATGGCCGGCGTTTTTGTGACCGGCGTCCTGCTCGGATGTTACTGTAAAATGTCAAGCGAGTGCACAGCATTGGTGTACTGGTCTCTTTGTATCACTTACATCAGGATCATGGCTCGTGCTGTTGCGGTTGTGTGCTCTCTCTCGATGCTTGGCGGGTTGCCGCCCTTTGCCCTTAATTGGTAAGCTGGCTATTCCTACGTTCTGGAAGGAGCGTACGGGTTCTTGCCCGAAACTTGCGAGCGTCTCATACCGGCAAGCAAACATCTGAGTCATGTCGCTTTGGGGCGTTTTTGTGACCCGGCGTTCTTGCTCGCGGATGCTACTGTAAAATGTCAGTGAGGGCACAAGCCATTTGGTGTACTGGTCTCTTTGTAAAAAGATCTTTGTAGCGGTGTAATCCAACTGTTGCTATTGATTCTAAAGGTACTCCTATCGTGTTATTGAAATTGCTAGTTAATAACCACTTTAATCAGGATCATGGCTCGTGCTGTTGCGTTTGCGGTTGTGTGCCAGGGTTGCCCGAACCGTCGGGAACCGGTCCGGTTTGACCGGTTCCCAACCAAACCGCCAGGACCGGTTCTGGTTTGGGGCGTTTGAATCGTTTTGAATTTAAAATTTTTTAATTTGAAGTTCAAAAATAGAAAAAATATCGTAAAAATTCTAAAAATACTTCAAGGTGCGTGTAAACTGTTGGTGTAAAAATTTTTTCAAATATTTGCTCATTTGATATTTTTTTTGGTAAATACAAATTAAATCAAAAAAGAAAAGAAAACAACGGCTCGGAGCCCATTAAGGCCCGTGAATGGCACCACACCGCCAGAACCCTAACCCCCTCCCCCAACGGCCAGTCGGTATTCTCTCCCCCCCCCCATGCAGCGCGCACTCCCTCCTCCGGTGCGAAAAATCGCTCCAGCGCCGCCACCGCCGCGCGAGCCCGCTAACCGCTCGCGGTTGCTCCGGTGACCGCTCGGTTTGGTCGGTTAGCCGGACGGGTGGCAGATCTACGGTCGCCGCACCGGTTACCGGTTCCCGACACCGGCTAGCCGACCGGGTGAGGCGGTAAGCCGCCCGGTTTGCTCGGTTAGCCGCCCCACCGCGTGTGAGGTATGGATTTGATGTGGGTTCAATGATTTAGGCTATTGTGATCTAGGGAAATTATGAAATGGATTGTAGTGATGGAGATACTTAGGTATATTTTGATTACATCCAAGTGATTTTAGAATGTATAAAGTGGATCTAGTGATTTGTAGCCATGTATATATATATTTTGATGTAGGGTATTTTGATTTTGGAAATAAGGAAATGGATGTAGGATTTAAGTATTGTGATATAGCTATGTGTTGTCAAGTTGACATTGATATGTTTATGTTCGTTTCATGTTTGTAGATACGCAATGTCTGCAGAGATAGAGATGTTGTATGGAACACGGTGAAAATCTTTACCCCGGTTGGAGATGCAACTATTGTCATAAGTCCAAGGGAGGAGGTGTGCCACTAGATTGAAACAATATTTGGCAGGGCGCGGGGACGGAGGTCGTCCATTGTGACAAGGTTTCAAAGGAGGTGCGTGAGTACTTTCAGCGTGAACTTGAAAGGGCTAAAAAGGTAACTGCTCAACGTGCTCAAGAGAAGTTGAGAAAGGAGAAGGCTGCAGCGGAAGGTAACTATCCTGGTGGAGATGAAGCGTATGATGAGAAGGCTGAGCTGCAGCGTGTCCTGAACGAATCAAGAGCAGAAGGGGAGTTCCGTCGTGGGGTGCAACAGAGAGGAGGTGCCATACGAGCATGGAGGCGGTAGTGGTACTAGGGGAGAGGGTGGTACGTTGTCAGAGGATGCTTCGAAGCGCAACTTCATCGAGGCAGACTCCTGGGGTGACGGACTATAACTTAGGTTCGGCGCGTGGATATTTGTATGAGAGGACTACTAAACTAACTATTTGTATGAACAATTATTTGTATCAGAGGACTACTAAACTATTTGTATGGATATTTGTTATACACAATTATATGTATGGATATTTGTATGCATTTATGGGTCAATTTTTCCATTAATTTGCGGATAGGTCATGCCCATTTTTTTTTCAAGCCAACCGGCCCGGCTAACCGGATCCAACCGGTCGGCTAACCGGTCAAACCGGTCCTAACCGGCGACACGGGGAATTTGAATTCAAAATTTGAAATTCATTCGGTTTCCACCGGTAACCGGTCCAACCGGACCGGTTTACCGCTACCGCCAGGCGGCGGTTCGGCCGTCCGGTTCGAAATATAAAAAACCCTGTTGTGTGCTCGATGCTTGGCTGGTTGCCTTGCCCTTGGCAACCTGGTACTGAAAGGAGTGTACGGTTCTTGCTTGAGCTTGCAAGCGTCCCGACGGCAAGCAACATCTCATGGTCACGCACTCACTTGGCCGAATGCTTCTATTGCTCGGTTGCTATCGACGCAAGGAACTTCTCTCCCTGCGTCCTCGACTCTCAAATGGAGACTCCAATGCTGCAAGTGAGCTCCAAAAAGCTCCCAAGCTTTAGTACTCTTCTAACACTGCAGATGCAGTAATAACAGGAAACCTCCCAGAGCACTACATAATCAGTTTTTAGCGCCCTGGACGACGATGATGTTTTTCTCAAAAAGAACACTACATGATCAGTTTCAGCGCCCTTGAGGATGATGTTTTTTCAAAAGAAATTTGCACAATCTTGCACCACAGAAGTAAATTTTCCTTGCTTCTTCACTCGTAGAAATGATTAAGCAGCCATTTAGATAAGCCAAATTGATGAAAAAATTATAAAGCATGTCTTGTGTTGAATTTTTTAGTGAAATTTCGGTATCTAAATGCCCTAAGTACGAATTTCCGCGGCAATATTGCAACAAGATGTTGTAATATTTCAAGAATAAGAGACATAGCTTCATAAATTAAATACAATAAAGTAAATAACAATTCCATAATAAACAAGTACATTCCTCAGATGACATACATGTTCATAGATTTACATACATAATAGAATACATCTCCAATGCTCATACACATGTTACAATTCCATCCATATTCATTATGAAAATCCTAAAACACATTTCAATAGATGAAGAACGGCAGATAAAATACAAGAATATAGAAATTCTTTTCATATTTTACTCTCAGACAGCGGGTTTGCTATTCTTAGATAGCTCGTCCAACGCCAGAGGTGATTTAGATCCTTACTAGCTGTGGACAGTTCTACTCAAAAATCACAGAATTCAACCAAGTTCTTCCTTTATCTTAAAATCTGAAGTCTAGTCTCAATTACTGAAACCTTCATATCTCAATTAACAAACCAGGAACAAAACACCAATAACTCAGTAAGTGCCGAGGGGTTCAGTAATCAGGCAACTTACGATTCAGTAATCTAGTAATATTACTAGCTAACAGAACTACAACTAGTAATCAGAGGCAATTCAGTAATAGCGCTAGTAATTCAGTAATTCCTGCTAC
>JACEFO010000498.1:0-26715 GCA_015342445.1 Digitaria exilis | reverse complement strand
TGCTGATCGAATCACAAAGGCCAGATAGTCATGAGCCTAAATACAAATCCAGGTCACAGTTTAATAACAAAGGTTATCTTGAAAGATGGCCAAATTAGCTAATGGTGAAGGCTCACCAAGCATCTGTGGATCATTGACTGGGAAGCCATCTGATGGACGTTTAAAATAGTACAATTGTGACTTGGAAGACCTCCCAATGATGCTTCTGCAGCAGGTATGCATGTCTGAACAAGCTTTGGACTCATCCTATTTTCTTCTTTACATCTGTTTGATTTGATGAAATTGTCCTGTTAAAGTACTACTGGAATCATCTACTGTCGAGGAGATTGAAACACATTGAGCAATAGTTGCCCATGAGATGTGCATTTATCTTGTTGGGATCAAACTCTGCCACTTAACTCTATGCATAACTACAATATTGAATCGTGGCAGTTTAAATCCTTTGCCACTTCTGAAAACCTTTGTCCATTTGTCAGTATCATGCCAGTCTCTGCAATCTATTCCAGTGCTATAGTGAACCTTTGCAAAAACTGGTTTGATAACTTATCTTGTGTTTGCAGGTTGCCAGCCAAGTGATCCACTGGCTTCATGAAGAAGCAATGGTTCTCGGGATGAATGTGACTAGAGATTTCCTGTGCCTTTACTTCGATCTTGACCAAGGTGAAACGCTTGGTCTAGTAGCACATGTTGACCCGGATGATGCCTATGGGTGCATCTCGTGGTACCTCACCATTGATCACCCGACGGGAGGAGGGAAAGATGTCAACTGATAATCCGGAGTTGGAGAAGCGTAGGTTTTGGGGTACCTTTCTTTGGAAGTGTTGTACTCTACCCTGATGGACCTTATAAAATTGTGCAGCACGGGTGTCCAGCACTAAGACTGATTGATAACAGCTTGGGCCAACCAGATTTACCCCTCTTGATCCACTCAGCAGTTAAATGATGTCTATTCATGTTGTATTGAGGCATGTAAAGCTGACATTTTGTGCACCTGATATGTGCCTTTGTTAAGTGATAATGATAGTGTGCTAGCCCTTTTTATGCAACGTGTTATCAGTTAGTGGAAAATGAAAACACACCTGACGATTTGTTTTCTTGATGGAATCTTACAGAGAATGTATTTGACCTTAAGAAAATTATAGATAATCAAAGATTACAAGAAATAAATATAACTCAAGGATTAAAGTGCTAAAATTACAACAAAGATCCTAGGATGCCAACATAGCTCAGTGATACTAGCTTTAAAGAAAAAGTTGAAATTTTCAAAATTCAAAAAAGTTGAAATAAAAAAAAGGCCTAGCAGCAATAAGGTCCTAATTTCAGGGATGTGCGCGTATAAGAGCGCGTGCAATTAAAACCAGAGACTATTTATATTTGGTAAAAAAAAGCATTCGCACACGTCCCCACTGCCCGTATCCTTCGCTTTCCTTTTTTCCCCTTTCTTTTCTCTCGGCAGTTTCTCTTCGGCGTTCACAAAACCCAACTAAACCCTCTCTCTCTCTCCGCCATCTCCATCCATCTCTCGCCGCGCCACTTCCCCCATGCCTTCCGGCGTCCGCCGCGGCCTCCCCACCGAAACCCTAGCTTCGATCCCCTCTTCGATGGCGGGCGTGGCGACCGCGCGCGACGTGGAGGAGGTCATCGAGAAGCTTCACTCCGATCGGGCCAGAGTCCGCGATGTGGGTAACCCCTGTCTCTTGCAGAAACAAACAACTGTTCCGTCCTGCTTTCCTGCTGACCGCTTCCGTTGTGTCCCGCAGGAGGGGGTCAAGCTTCTGGGGACATGGCTGCAGGGCCACCGCGCCGCCTCCTTCTGCCGCCTCCTGGGCCGCAACACCGCCAGGGGCAAGCCCGGCCACGGCCACCTCACAGGAGGTTCGTGCATTTCGCTTCATTTTTATGTATCTTTATTTCCTGATGATCTGTTGATGGTTTGTCTCTGATGATCGCTGATACTGTTTGTTTGCAGCCGCCACGTGGCCATTCCTCATCCTTGCGCTCCTCAACTGCGTCAAGGAGGATATCTCGGGTAAGAAGCGCGGCGCCACCAAAAGCACCGCAGCCCGGATGCTTCGCATCGCCATTCAGTGTGCCGAGGACGTGAAGCTATCAGGTCGTCATGTCTTCTTTAGTGCTGTACAGTTTACTGGTGTTTGTTGTGCTTTGATTAATTGAACTTCACCAACATATGTTGTAGTTCACTTGAGATGAGGTTATATCTAGTCACTTCTGGTTTTTAGAGTTAATAGTCACTTCTGGTTTTTTTAGAGTTTAATAGTCACTTCTGGTTTTTTTTAGAGCTAATAGTCACTTCTAGTTTTTTAGAGCTAATAGTCACTTCTGGTTTTTTAGAGTTAATAGTCACTTCTGGTTTATCTCTCCAATATGGTATAGAGTGGTATTCTTGCATGTCAGTATGTGACTATCTGAATTCTGGCATGTCACTACCACTTAAGATCAAAACCATTTCTAGACCATGCTAGAGTGTCATTTGTTCTGGATCATGGTATGGATTTAGACAACAAAAATCACATGTGTTTTGTTTGACCATGCTGTGCATGAATTGTGCCAGATAATGTATGAATCGATATGTAACTAAAAAAAAATTTCCTGTAATCCTTCGCAAAGGGAATCCAATATTATTTATTATTGAACACTCGTGCATTCCACTATCTTTGTCATTGCCAAGTCTATCCCTTGTGTCTTCATACACTGATGCTAGTTCATCATACACTGATGCTTATTCTGTCCATATCTGCATGTAACTTAAACTATGTATGATCTAACATCAGAGTTGTTTCATTTAGAAAAGTTTTTAGAGCATGCAGCAGTATACAATTTGTGTAGTATTGGATGAACTAGCCTTGGCATATTCAACATATATATTGTTGCTATCCCTGATCCTAGCTTGATCTTAGAATGATGGTAATTTTCATATTGTTTTGGTTTGCTAAGGTTTTGGCCTTATGGGTTTCAGCATTCTGGTAAATTCTTGTTCTAGATGTTCATTTTTCTCATGTTTTAGCATCAGTTTCTCCCAATAATTTTCAATATCTTTGAAGAAAAGTATATTCTTCATGTCATTACAGAGGTTACCTGTCATTGCAGGGCATGCCCTACTTTTGATCTCAGTTGCTAGGCAACTTTCGGTCATGTATGGGAGGTAGTAAAAGATAGTCCCAGCTTTCAGTTAGAGTACAGCATGATTCTCAGACAACTTTTAGCTGTTAAGGAATACCGCTATCAGATGAAACCTCGAACATATAGCAGTGAGTTTCCTTATCCAAGGTGTGTATCATCATATAATAACACCCATATATTTCATATATTCCCCAAATGCTGCTCAGGTTTGTAGCATTCTATATGAAGAAGGTTGCTGCTGTTTCGATGCAAAATTTAGCAACCATGCAAGCTCCAAGGATGAATCCTTCCGTTGTACATTAACACTTCATGTTCTACTTGAAAACCCACCGGGCGACTACCCTGATATCATGAGGGAGGATGTTATTAATGGATTTATTGCAATCTTCTCACATATTAGGCAAGTAATCTGTATCCTAGTTCTTTTATTCTCTTTTGTTACATCCCTTGACTTCCTAAGATGATGTCATGGTTATTTGGTTGCATTGTTTCCTTTTTACTTCCATCAGTTGTGAATTACCATCTCATGCCCAAAGTAGATTTTTGTCTTAGAGTGCCAGTCCAACTTTTAAAACCTCAACCACTGCACATAGAGCTATCTATATTTGTTACATGAGAATCTTATTAACAGCTTCATCATAAAAACCACTTATTTGTTGATTATATTATACGTAGTTACTGTTTGTATTTATGTAAAGAAGTAAGAGGGGTAGAGGTAGACAGTTGACCTAAACTGACTTGTGACGAGACAATTGACCTTAAGGGGTGGAATATCCCCAAAGAAGTAGCTATGGATAGGAGCGCTTGGAGACTAGCTATCAACGTGCCTGAACCGTGACCATTGTTTCTTCTGGGTTTCATCTCTAGCCTACCCCAACCCCGCTTGCGAGTTAAACTAAACGCTATGTTGTTGTTACTGTTGGTATTTATGTATCAGAAAAAAAATGGTCAAACATGTGTTTTGGAGACTTTTGGTCATCCTAGACCAACAATAATCAGAAAAGGAGTGATAATTAAATTGATCCTGTGAAATCAGGGAGGAGGGAAAGCTGACCCGCAAACTTATGGAATGCATTAACACCTTTTGAGGAAGGATGGGCCGAACCTGGGATACAAATCTGTGAAGATTCATAATGCAGTTCAAGAGTTTATATTTCATTGTTGGCCGGCGACTCTTGATCAGGCTTTGAAGGTTCTGGTGACGGGTGACCTAATTTTGCAGTATTGTAAACTTGTTACTTTGTTTGGATTACAGCTTCATTCCATTTTACTGCTTCATCTATTTGATAGTCATTTATGGTTCCAGAGTTTGTTCATCACCTATGCAAAGTTCAGCTGAAGCTTGCCAGGGCTATTCCAGAGATTTTGGAAAAACTTGTTGACATCATCATCAAGGAACTGGACAAAAATGCGAACACCGGACCTGGTTTCCTATGGTAATGCAACTTCTGTTATTGGCAGCACTTAATGATTTTGAGTTCTTCATTGGCAAATTTAATTAATGCAGGTGTGAGGCACCACGAGATGAGAAAGCTGGGTCCTCGAGATGCTTCCAAGAGGAATTGATGGATCTGTCTGCTACTGTTTTTATCTGGTATGAATTTGCCACCCCACCCTTCCACATGCTCACAGAACTCCCCACCGCCATGCAAGCACTTGTAGATTTGCAATTCTTTTACTTAATACAATATGTCTTCCTTGCATGGTCAATCAACGTGTTACAAACATTTAGGCCCACAAATCACATCGAATACACCAAATAAGGAGAAAAGGTTGAAGAAAGAGCACATTATGGACCTAATCATTGATGGCCTTTCGAAAGGATCTCTGTTTTGGTAAGTTAATTACTACTATCATCTGTACTCCTAAAATGAAAACCATACTTTATCTGGTCATTTGTGAACGCTTAGGCATGTACCCTAGTTTGATTCCTTCCAGGCTCTAAATGTTTATTTCTTGTTTGAGGGTGGCTGTAGCTTCTTCTGAGTTCTGACAAGAAGAGAATGCGATTTTCTCACATATATCTGTATAAACCAAATGCACGTTATTCCCTGGCTGTAGCTTCTTCTGAGTTCTGACAAGAAGAGAATGCGATTTTCTCACATATATCTGTATAAACCAAATGCACGTTATTCCCTTTATGAAGCCCATGCAAGTCTCTCTTTCCTGAATAGAAAATCTTCTATCTTGTGTGAAGTCATTATATCTCAGTGGGTCACTACCCGAATTCTCCTCACCTAAATCTTGGGCGCTATTTGTGTTTTAATAAGTATCAGAAGTTTGTATTTTGGGGGTACTACTCAGCAAGTCAGCATGTAGAACTTGTTGAATTGGCCTGTTGTGTTTCCCTGCCCCTTACAATTGATGACCTTGCTGCTACAATGATATTCTTGGGGCTTAGTGGTGAGAAAAACGCTTCCATTTTATGCTCATATTATTAGCTTTTCTTATGTTGGTCTCCCACAGGAGCGGCTCTGTTTGTTTTCTGATCCAAAAGTATGGATATCGAGTTGACAACCTTTGCTAATTAGTTGGTTTGAAGCAAGTTGCAAAGCTTTGAGAAGGTAACTTTGCTTTCACAGTTTTTCCCCTTATGTGATAATTTGTCATAGCTAGTAAACTTAATATCTGCTTTATTTCCTGCTTTGTAAGTACTTCTGTTACGATTTTATGGTTTTAAGATGTATACCTTCGGCATTCCAGACATGTAGCATTATGTATGTCCCTTATGTGTGTCCGTTATGTATGTGCAATATGTAGTTGTAATCTCAACTTTGGGAATACATGATTACTTGTTGGTCTGAATTGTTCTTGTTTTAGTTGACACTGAGATGCTGGATGGTAAACATGGGTGTGGTCCCATGGTAAACAAAATCACCTGGTTGGTATTGGTGCTACAGAGAAAAAAAAATATATACCTACTCATAAACGAGCTTATATAAATTCCCATGCATGCATGTTTTATCTTCTCTATTAAAGCTGAAGGAATGAAGTTGTGCTTGTATTGTTTCTCCTTCTCAACAGAGACAAAACATGTTACTGAATATGTCTAACATGTTTCAATTTTGAATGAACAATAAATGGGGAATGTCTCCGAAGTTCAATTATTTCACATGCTTTCATTCATTACTATGTTCCTGGAAGGTGCTCATTTTAATTATTTTATTTCTTGTAGAATGTTGTGTTAACTCTTTTGTGGTGATATTTTCTCTGTCATTTTGCAAAATATGATTCATTGACTGCTGCTATATTCGTACAGTGTCATGAGCCATGCAAATGCTATACGGTTTCAGGACTCAATACTCTGGCTTCTCAGGTTTGTTTCGTTTGATTTCTTTGTGTGTGTGGGATCTATGGAGTTAATGATAATCCGTTGCTTCAATTTTTGCTTTTTTATGTCTTGTCATTGATTTTAACAGGGCATTCAAGGAGTTCTTGATGGTGCTCACATTCAATCCTAGGGAGGAAGCAGAATTTTGTTTAACAAAAAGCGAGGTTAAAATTCAATCGCACATGTTCTTTTGCATGATGTTTGAACTCACCTTATTTTTGCTGCTTACCCTATTTGCTTGAGATAACATTTAGTCAATTAGCTTTTGGATATGGAAGATCAATCTCTATCCCAGTTTCTCCCTTTATGACTTACTAATTACTATAAGCATGCCCTAAAAAGTTTGGCCTCTTCATTTGCAATCTCGTAAATGTCCAAAAGAAGAACATTCACAAAGTTGTTATAGTCTGGGAATATCCATCCTAGATTTGCAGGGAAACTCCTCTAAATATGTTTTTCTTGAAAGGATGAATGATTACATTAGTAGTGTTAATTTTGAAGTTTAAGTGATATCGGCATATCACTGATGCGTTTTGAGTCGCATGCAGCTCATTTACACCACAGTCATCTGTATATTCCTTTGCCTTTGATTTTTGATCAATCTGAAAGAACAAAGTCGCTTGCAACCACACCATCTAGCTTATGGAGATTTCTGTAGGAAGGAAGATGTCTACATAACCACCCAACCTATTGCAATTAGACTACTTCACCACCTAAACTATAAAACTGGGTATAGACTTGTCATCTTGTTGACAGATGACATTATGTTTTAAATTTCTTCAATTATTTTCCAAGCAAAGTCTTGCCATTTTTTTGTAATGCAATGTAAACTCAAATTATTGGTTGTGTCATGTGATAATTTACCCATTTCTTGCAGATGTCAATTATTGAAGGTTGCTGGCAAGAGATATGGAATTCCCTTATTCAGGCACTCCCCTTGTTTAGCAGCATAGTGCTAGTTGTAAGCACCTGTATATTACTCAATATTTCATTTTTAATTATTTTTTTAACATTAGTTAGCCTAAAAAAATGATATCCAACTATAGATCGGCTGTGTCGTTTACTGATCTGTCATACCCGGTTTTAGAGAGAAAACCGAGTACATCTCATATGTGTGCCAGGATCAAATTTCACACATATGATAGACCGTGAGTGAATAGCAGAAACAGTACTCAAACGAATATTTAATAAACAAAGTATTTATTACACTCACGAATAAGGCACAAAGGCCAAATTAAACTGGTTCACACGATAACTAAGACGATATCTCCAAAAGCACTCCACAGGCAACTGACTGGTGGAACACACGCCTAGAACTCATCAAGATCGCTGAAGTACTCCGCTCCATTATTACCTTCTGATCCAATATAAGCAAGGGTGAGTACACTTATGGTTGGTACTCAACAAGTGGGGGAAAAATATGCAAGCTATCAAGGATAGGCTGGGTTTGCAGCGGTTAGCATTTTAGTTGGTCAAGTTTTATTAACAAGCAACTATTTACTAAGATATAAGTATATACCAACCCACTTATTAGCATAAAATAAGCATAAAATAAATAATGAACATAACCAATAACATATGCATGCAATGATTTGATTTCATGTTTCGATAGTTTAATCACGTGAGGCTCCAGGCCGTTCATGACCGCGAACACGGCTGTTATAACAGTTTTACACTCTGCAGAGGTTGTACACTTTCACCACAATTCGCGTAAAAGCTCCGAGAAACTTTAACCCAACCATGCTGTGCAAAAGTAGGCACAATATCACACTTCCAAGGTGTGATTGCATAGGGACGCTACGAAGCCTTTACAAAGAATTCCTACATATGTGTTTGTTCCCAGTACCGACGGTTTCAACAGAAGATACCCTCTTCTGATCCCCGCACCAACACATCCTCAAACAAATAACCACCCAACAGGCAGCACAAACACAGCATGTAGTTCATCTAATTATTCAGCTAAGACCAGAGCCATATGGTATTGTGGTTGTACGGTAAATCCGGGTGGTTCTCCATGTTCCGATTAACATGGTGATCTTGTATTATCATGACAAGATATAAATAATAAGGATATTCATCAATGTTGGATAGAACCCATCATAAACCAAGGTTAAGCATCTAGCATAGCTACCCAACATAGAAGTAAACCCGGTTTATCAAGGCTTAGGTGTAAAAGACTAGTCATCCTTACATAGGACCCATCAAATTAATGCATCGCGAACGTAAATATAAACTTTGGTGTCATGCAATGTGTATGGGTTCAAAAGAGTATGCAGAGGGGGAAATCCACTTGTCTTGCTCAAAGTACTGCGGTGGCTCCTCCTCGCAGACTTGATCTTGATCTCCCTCGAACGGATCGTTCTCTATACGATTCACACAAGCATTCAATCAATAAAAGTAAAACAATACACCAAACAACTTTTAAAGACGTAAAGACGTGTCTAAAAACTACTCTTGATGAAGAGACGATCGCGTGAGCGCAAAGATCACTCAAAACGGATTTAAAACGGTCAAGATATGGCTAAAACAAGGTTTAGGGCTTCTTTGAACTAAATCTAACCTTCCAGGGGCTTAAACAGAAGAAACCAGGGACCTAAAACGTAATTTTATATAAAACCGAAGGACTTTTGTGAAAAACTACGCGACAGGACGGCGGGTTCTATTTTTAGAAAGCTCAGGGGCCTAAACAAAAAGAAAAGGACCTAGATCTAATTATTTTTGAACTGGCTTGGACCGCGGGTTGATTTCTAAAAAGATCAGGGGGTTTTCTGCAAATCACACGGCTGACCGGTACGACTCAAATCTGACTCGAGTCGGCTCGATCCACGACCGTTAGATCCAGATCTGACGGCTGAGATCAAAGGACAACTTCCGCGGCGGCGCGCGGCGGCGCTCGGCCGGAACTTCGCCGGAGACGAGCGAATCCGACGCTAGGGAGCTCGGTTTCTCGCCGTGGTTGGCTTGGGAGAGAGCTGGGAACGCGGGGATTCTATTTTAGGGGATCTAAAGAAGGATTGGGCGACATTGGAGGGTCACGACGGCGAGGGGCGGCTCGGGAACGACGGTGAGATCACACGAGCACTAGAGAGCACGAGAAAGAGGGAAAAACGACGTGGCGACTACCTTACCTCAACGCAAACCTCAACGACGAGCTCAAAACGGCTAAGGCGATCTCGAGGGCTCGAATCGCGACGGCGGCGGAACCCTAGGGTTTGGGCGCGGCTAAGGAGCTCTGGGCGGCGCGGAGGGCTCGGCTTTGGTTTGGGGATCGAGGGAACTCGTTACGGCGGCTTATAAAGGCCGGAATCAAGCCTTGCGCGAGGGGAAACGGGCTCGGAGACGGCCGACGCTAGGACTCAACGGAGTCCTTCTCGCCCACGGCGAGAGGAAGAAGACGACTGACAGGGCGGGCCCACCTGGCAGCGAGACAGAGAGAGAAAAGAGAGAGCAGCTTCACTTGGCCGCGGTGCGCGCGCGAGTTGGGCCGAGAAAAGAGAAAACGGGCCGCGCTGCGCTGAAGAGGAATTGGGCCGAGGAAAGAGAAAGGAAACTGGGCCGGCTAGAAAAGAGAGAGGGAAAAGAAAGGTTTTGAAATTT
Organism: Digitaria exilis; assembly: GCA_015342445.1. Lineage (NCBI taxonomy): Eukaryota > Viridiplantae > Streptophyta > Magnoliopsida > Poales > Poaceae > Digitaria > Digitaria exilis. The sequence continues at coordinate 16,646 of JACEFO010000498.1, read as the reverse complement.
AAGTTTAAACTTTTGGCAAACCTTTTCAAATTCAAACAAGCATTCAAAAATATGCAAACCAGCATGAATGCAACAAAGACTTTATTGACTCTAATTTAAATGATGTTTAAATATTTAAGAGCCAAATTTAACTTTGAAATTTTAATATTTCCTAAAAACAACCTAGGACCATTAGTTGCCTAAATAAATTTTAATGTGATGAAATTAGGGTGTTACATGAACAAGCATTGAACTCCAATAAATTAATTAATAGTTAAGTGAAAGAGTAACAAACTCAATTTTTTTTACCTTTTGGTTATTGTGTTCTATTTCCATTTCTTCCATTTTCCACATTTTCAGGATTCAAAACTCCCAAATGCAATAATGTTTCTGCTATTCGGTCTACTTGGTGACCTATTCTATGTTGATAGTTATGTACGTTGATGATGTCTCACTGCTTCTCGCAAATGAGTGGAATATCACCAGAATTGCTTGAATGCAATTAAATATCATTGGTACTGTATTTGAATCTGTGGTGATTTAGAACCTTATGCTGAAAATTTAACCACACTGCTGTTACTTTAAAGTGCATTCGAAGTTGCAATCTGGACCTGTTTTATCCATGGTCCATTGCATCTTTTTTTAAAGACCAATCATGACCGCTATTGATAGCGTAACACTAAGTCAGTTTATTTTCTGATAAGCTTATTTGATTTGACAAGTTGGATGGTTATAAGATTTGACTGTGTTCTGACTAGGGCATTGTTTGGAGTTACTGTTTGCCTAATTCTAGGTAGAACTCTGTTTCTTCATGTACAACAGCAGTATTTTGCTGGGTGGACTGTTTCTGTCCCATCTTACAAACACTGTCCTAACTCATTACAGCATGCAGCACCTGTCTGCTTCTATCCTTTAATTGCGTTGTTATACTGTTGTAGGCTGATTCAGCACTGGTTTTGCTGGGTGGAATGATTGTGCGGGTTCGTTTACCATCCTCTGCTACTAATTTACGATTCAACATAAGCTCGAACAACCTGTGAATAGACTTGTAGCTAGCACTAGGCATTTCTAATATTATGTTCGTTTTCACTTCTTCCAGGACCAAGTTCATACATCGTTTATATCAGAAGATACATGGAACTTGCAAATATTTAAACAACTGCCATCACCGTATGCCTTCTTTTTTTTTGTAATTATTATCAATTGATTTAATCCTGCCTTTGTTTCTGCAGCGACTGTTTTAGCTACTACTTTTCTTAGTTGGTACTTTCATTGTTTTTATATGCTTTTTATTGATTGGATTTTTCTTATGACACATAACATAAAAAATGATTGACATAGAAAAAGCAGCAGTGAAAACTTTGTTATTGGAACTCTAAGCTGACTGCTTTAAGTTGCTCTGAGATTATTGAAATGTTACACCAATAAATGCACATTATTTGAACCTAACTAACTGTAGAATGGTGTGAAATTGCTGAACGAACATGTATATTTTCTGACCATTAGTTTAGAGAAATGCTGGTTGCTATTGTTCTGTAATAGTACTCGGTTCTGTGAATAGATGTTGAACTGTCGAGATGTTTATGTAGATTATTAGATTTACCTTTCACATTAGTTGTTTAAAATGGGCTCCAGCCACTACAGCATGTAGATCTGCTGGGTTGGGTTTATCATTGGATTGGGAGTGAAAAGTAATTCTTAATATATCAGCCATTTAGGCTCCTGAATGCAGTTGAGGTAGGATTATTTATGGGAGCTGGAGGATTTTTGTTTTTCATCTCATAAACCTGAATGCAGTTGAGGTAGGAGTAACTTGTGCACCACTGAACTTGCACCAAGAACAGAATAGCAGTTCTGGCGATTCTTTTTTATACATGCGATATGTCTGACATCTTTGTGTTGTCTTCCCTTCAATATCCTTTACTTATGTGGATTTTCTAACATAGTCATTTGTAATGTTATGGATTACTGTCAGTTAAATTCTTAGAATTTCATGTTGGTTACTACAGCAGGTTATACTTACAGGCTTTGTTGCTCCTTATTGGTGCTTTAGGTCTGCTTTGTATTTCATTGCTTGTTACTTCTCAAGGACAGGCTTTCAGGTATGTTTGCTATCTTGTGCTGCTTCTTTTACTCTGTTGGGACTCTGTGGCGGGGTTGTAAAAATTAGGCTAGTAGTTTGTTATCAGAATGTTGCTGCAACTGCTCTTCTATTTGAAATATAAATTCTGTTTCTTAATCCTGTAATTAGGCTAAAGTCAACAGGGCTGGACTGAAGAGAACATTCTGAGATTATTTTCCCAATCCTGTAGTTGTTTAAAAAATAGTTTTAGTTGATTTCATTATGTAGTCAAATCTGCTCTTCCGGAATGGATGGTTGATTTTTATTTATTTATTTGATATCTTTGTTGATTTATGGCTCAGTTATCACATGTAGCATTTGCTGGCTATTGAACTATGATGTGTGCAATTGTATGTATAGTTATCAATGATGCTTATGCTGCAATTTTTTATCGGTTGCCCATTTTGCCAGCAATCAAACTTGAGTAAAGCGTGATAATTCTTGTCTTGAGCTTTGTGTACTTTTCATGCTTGGGAGACTACAATCTCAAAATGATTATTGTAAATCAGTCCATCATAGCTCGCATGATAATGTGTGTTGTTAAGACCAACTGAAAAAAGTTCGTTTTGTTTGTGTTTTATTGTGTGGCAACAATGTAAAGTTCGTTGTAGTTTGTTAAGTTTGTGGTTTTGTCTCTTTGGTACACTTTCTTCTTAATAAAACGACACACAGCTCTCCTGTGCCGTTCAAGGGAAAAATAAGGAAGTCAAATCAACTCAGGGGTCATCACTAATTCTGATGACATTACCCTGTTCCAACTGTATTCACTTTCTAACGTAGTTGCTATTTATCTTCTTCATTTCAAATGCGCAAATAAGAATGGTTCTTTTTTGATATATCAAAATGCAGGGTGACTTGTCCAATTCTATCTTTATTCGTAAAAATCTGCTGAGATCAACTTTGGAGCTAGTTCATTCAAAGGTTCGCTTTATATTTGCAAGGGCAGATGTTTAACTTTCTCGATTCTCAATGCCACAGTTCTCGTGTGTTTGAGGCAAAAAGTTCTTTTGTTTATTGTTCGTTCCACTTTTTTTTCTAGCATTGTTCGTTCCACAGACCCCGCGCAGTGCGGGAGCCTACGGCACTGGGTACGCCCTTTTTTTATTGTGTGCTCGTTGAGAAATTACTGAGTTCTTGGTTTTTGCTGCATCTGTCTCCTAGAGTGTGGATACATTTTGTCTATGGTGAAGAAAAATGAACTTTGTGCCATAGTAACACATCAGGGAAGGGCTAAAAAATGTATAAGTATCGCCATCAACTTGATTTTTGAGATTTATATACATGAATTAATTTTGTGATTTGCTGTGATATAACTTCAACATTGAAGAAAAACCCAAGTAGATGATGCCGTAGCTATACAATGCTGTTATTGCACTCCAGTTTGGGTCTTATTGTTACTACTCCATCTGTTCTTAAAATGTTGAGTGAGACAGCTAAATAGACTTTAGTTCAGTTTTAGGACTTCATAATGTATTTGTGGTTTTACTACTCCATCTGTCCTTGTAATTGACCCAGAAAGGTTATACTTTGCTATATTGGTTCACATAATATTGAGTGAGACAGCTAAATAGACTTTAGTTCAGTTTTAGGACTCCATAATGTATTTGTGATTTTGCTGTGCACAACTATATCCATCTATAAACTTCAGATGGAATGGATCGTCCATTATTTCTTCCTTGAGATATGCAGGCTCAATTACTGGTTCATTTCTTATGGCAGGAATTCTCTCTCTTGAATGAGCAAAATGTTGTTCTCATCCCTGAAGCTATTTTCTCATTGTGTGCTGCTTTTTCGTCATCACCAATTATTTCATCAGATACGGTAGAACAATTCGGTGATTGTAAAATTTATTGCAAGGTATGTTATTAGTTAGTCATCACAAGGTCTTACATATTTCATTGTGTATTTTTAAGCTTACGCATTTGTTGACCTTGTGCCAATTCGATTGTCATAGTCTCTTGAGGATGAGAGCTGGGTTCTCAAAGATGAACTGCTCTACTCAGTGGAAGCTTTATCAGAAATCAGTCTGGATAATTCTTCCAAGGTGCTTTACTCTTAATAATTCAGACTTCGGTGGTTGTAGAGAGATTACCAATTTCATGAAATGCAATTTCTGTTTTATTGATTCCACCATAAACTCACAGAAGACGCGTTATTCGTAAACAGGTTATTTCTGATAAATGCCACCGCATACACCTTCCTGGGACTATCCAGCAACCAATGCTTCTCGAGCTCATGGACTTCATCAAAGGATTTGTGGCTTCAAATGATCAGTTTCAGAAATTGGACTTATCTAATCTTGTGTTTGTGTGTTCTCTTCTCTGCAATCTGGTTCATTGTGCATTGTTGTCAAGGTATGTTTTTTTTTAATTGTCATCTCCTCGTCTGAATTTACACCTAGTGTCATTGGTACAATGTTTACATGATTACATGTATGAGGAAAATTTTGGACCAGATGAGATCGAGTACCATATCTTGATAATTTAGTTTTGCCTTGAGTTGACAGCAATTCTGCCCCTAATTTCGTTTTGCCTTGAGTTGGCAGCAATATGGTTCTGCCCTTGAATTCATAATTTTGCTGTGGTAGGGAGATAATGCCGCATTGGTGGGTTCAAACTCCTTCCTCCTCCATTTTTCTATATTTATGCATCTATTGCGTAAAGTGCCCAGCCTTTGTCCATTACTCCAGTCCACATGGCTCTCAGGCTGGTGAACTGAGTGGTTGGGTCCAGTACTCCGACATGACTCTCAGGCTGATGAACTGAGTGGTTGGCCGGTTTCCAGTGGTTCTATGTAAATCTGGCACCAACTAGTTTATTCTGTACACGTATGGACAGTGCACCAACCGGCCCTGGTTTAACTACTGGCCTGGTCTGTTTTAATGGCTCAAGCTATATTTTTAATATCATGCAACACCCATGCTTCTTGTAGTATTTACCTATCGTTTTGCTCAACATCCTTTTTTTCCGTGAGTTTTTCTCAGGGCCATGGAAGATAAATATTCACTTCTGCAAGAAGTATTAAATTATATCACCAATATTCTGAAACATATTGTGTCGTCTGTTATGAAGAAGAATGAAGAGCTATCGCATGGTCTCGGTAACCTAAGTTCACCATTGGATACAACAAGCTCCGGTTTATCCTCATTCAAGAGCTTTCTGTCTTCTCCAATTTTTAATCGTTCAACAGTCGATGATAGAGTTAGTCCTGTGGATATCAAAGGTGTTACTGAATTACTTGATGAACTCTTGGTGGCAATTTCTCAGCTGTTTTCTCAGCTCTCAAGTTTAGTGAACAATTTTGATGGAGAGAGTGCTGGCAAAATTTTGCCGATATCTCGTGTCAACTCAGATGATCTAAATCCTATTTTTGACTGCAAAAGTAGTGTTGCTGATATGGATCTTGATGTGATGGACTCTGGTGAAGTAGACTCTGTCACGACTAGTGGGAGTGGAAATATATGTGGCTTCTTACGACCCCTGGAGTGGAAGCTAGACTTAGTTAGCATTATTTCAACTTTTTTCTCAGTTACATCACTTCACACATGGGAAATCTTGTACAGCTTGGTGGAAAAAGAAATTGATGTGAAGGTACACATTTAATTTATAACATGTGTTAGATATGTATATACTTGCCGTATGTACCCCCTGTATTGCTTGTATACCAAGCCACGTTGGCTATATATAAAATTCACCCCCCCCCCCCCCCACACACACACACACAAACAGGGTTTATGGTGTTTCCCCATATTCTCTCTCTCTACAATATACCTCTTACTGTTCTGTTTACTAGAATGTTATCCTTGTATCATCCGATTTCTTTTTGTAGGTTTGCCACGTCATCTTGCTTAACCTTTGCAGAAACACCTCAGCTTCATCTGAAACTGTATCTTCCATAGGTACTGTCTAAACTGTATTTGCAGTTATACAAAATTTTGTACTTGTCCTGCTGGCTTATGAGTAGTTTTATCATGTTGGTTTTGGTCATGCAGGTCCATCTTATTAATGATATGAGGGACAGAGGCGTGAGTTCATTATTTAACTCTACAGAGTGTTTAGCTTATGTACATGCGTTGTTGAGGACATTATCAACTCTCCGTGACGGTGGGCAAAATATTGATGGAAAGCCCCAAGGATGCAAAGGGATTTTCACTGAGGTTGGTATTTGCAATGTGATATCATTTAACATGCCCTGTTGGATTTCTGCTAAATGTCGCACTTAATTTGTTTGAGTCACTATTAATTTTGTAGCCTGTCTTAAAACGTGTTATGTATTGTTTAAGGTATCACTGTATGAATATCAGTTTTTTATACTGAAGTTTAATTTTGTGTTTGATGATAATTGTGCTTTACTGAGCCAAGACCAAGCCATTAGAAATCTAGCAGCCTCAATAAATCATGTTATCAAATTGACTTTCATTTTTTTATCATGAAATACTTTCTATTTAAGGGAAGATCAATTATGTTTTTGTTTTCTGCAGAACCAGGATATATTATTAGACTTGGTAAATAAGGCTACAGAGCTAAGTTACGCAGATTGGTTTTCTCGCATCAAGCTCATTGATTGCATCTCATCCTTCATTTTCCTGTTCCCTGATGTTGCTCAGGTGATTTATATTTCCTTCTGTGTCAGGACAGCCATTGGAAATGTACTCCTGTACTAGTAATGTGTTTCCGTTATTATGATTGCAGGATCTGATTGGATGTTTGCTTGACATGCTGCATGATACAGATTACCGTGTCAGGTTGTATTTGGCCAGGAAATTGTTGTGTTATTTCAAACGTGGGAAGGGCATATTGAGTTATTTTATGATGTTCGGTAGGTACTTGACAACTACTGTCTGATGGTTTTCGTTATAAATAGCACTTGTATTCATATAGGGGCACTAGGTCCAAATATATACAGGTACAGGTATGGGGAATATTGCACAAAGACCCTTATACAATGGGGAAATACATAAATACATATACATCTAACACCCCCCTCAAACTCAGGGTGGATCAAGAACACTGAGTTGGAGAGATAAAACCTGTGGCGAACTCCAGTCTGTGCCTTAGTAAATAAATCAGCCAACTGAATCTCTGAAGGCACATACCGAGGAGCAACAATACCATCCTATACCTGCGCTCTGTGTAAAAAGCATCAACACCAACATGCTTACTAAGCTCATGTTTCACCGGATCACGAGCCATACTGATAGCACATGTACTGTCAGAAAACAGAGGAGTCGGCATAGAAAAAGAAACACCAAAATCCTCAAGCAACCACCGTAACCAAGTAACCTCCGCTGTCAAAAGAGCCATAGCACGCAACTCAGCCTCTACACTCGAACGAGAAACTGCTGTCTGCTTCTTAGTTTTCCATGAAATAAGAGAACCACCAAGAAACACACAAAAAGCAGAAAGAGATCGACGATCAGAGGAATCACTAGCCCAGGTAGCATCACAATATGCCTGAAGCTGTAAAGAGCTAGAGCGAGGAAAAATAAGCGACGAGCCATAGTCCCACGAAGATAGCGGAGAACACGAAGCAAGTGAGTGTAATGAAGCTGGGTGGGAGCCGAGACAAACTGACTCAGAATATGACATAATGCGAAATATCAGGACGAGTAACACCAAGATAAACAAGACTACCCACAATATGACGATAGCGAGTCGGATCAGAGAGAGGCTCACCATCATTAGCACAAAGATGAAGATTAAGTTCCATAGGAGTCTCGACGGTACGATGATCAGTGAGTGCAGCACGATCAAGAAGGTCATGATGTACTTCTCTTGGGACAGATAGAACCCCTCAGGTGTAAGAGGAAATTTCAATCCCAAGAAAATAACGAAGAGGACCAAGATCAGACATCAGAAACTGCTCACTGAGGTGCCTTCACCAAAGGCTATATACTCAGAATCATCCCCTGTAATGATCATATCATCAACATAAAGAAGAAGAAGAGTCCGACCACGAGGGGAAGTGTGAACCAAACAGCATTGGATCATGATTACTGGCAGGAAAAAACCAGCAGCAATGATCACAGATGCAAAACGCTGAAACCACGCACGAGGAGCCTGCTTAAGACCATAAATTGAGCGACGAAGACGACAACCATACCCTCAGGAACAGAAAAACGATTACTGCAGAAAAACCAGCAGCAATGATCACAGATGCAAAACGCTGAAACCACGCACGAGGAGCCTGCTTAAGACCATAAGTGAGCGATGAAGACGATAAACCCATACCCTCAGGAACAGAATAACCAGGTGGAGGACGCATGTAAACCTCCTCATGCAACTCACCATTAAGAAAGGCATTCTTGACATCAAGCTGAGAGATGGACCACTCACGAATAGAAGCCACAGCAAGAAGAGTGCGAACAGTAGTCATATGGTGCAACAGGAGCAAAGGTGTCATCATAGTCACGACCATGCTCCTGCTGAAAACCACGAGCCACCAAACGAGCCTTATAGCGCTCAAGAGAACCATCAGAACGAGTCTTAACCTTATAAACCCACTTACACGTAATAGGACGAACATGGGCAGGAAGAGGAACAAGATCCCATGTGCCAGTACGCTCAAGAGCAGCAATCTCCTCAGCCATAGCAAGCTGCCACTCCTGATGAAGAATAGCATCACGATAAGAGGGAGGCTCAGAAAGACTCGTGATAGAAAAGGCAGCAGGAGTGAAAAAATCAGGACGTCGACGAGTAATACGATCACCACGTCTAAGAAAGACTCCGGAGAATCCGCAGAAGAAGACTCATCTGGAGACGAAGGCACACGAGTGGAGAAAAAGCTCAACAGGGAGATGAAGGCTCATCAGGAGATGAAAGCTCAACAGGAGATGAAGGTGGAACACGGCGGGTATAAAATCGTGTCACGGGTGGCTTCACAAAGAGGTCAGGGGCCAAAGAAGAATCAGAAGAACACGGCTGATGAGAAGGCACAAGGGAGGATGGCACCACAGAAGAAGGTACCAGTGGAGGAGACACCTCATGAGAATGAACCGACGGAAGTAGAACCAACGGAGAAGTACCGGACGAGTACTGACTAAAGAAGCATCAGGCAAAGTTAAGAAGGAGAGAGGGTTCAACCAAAGAGGCAGGAAGGGTATCCGAAGATGGACGGGGATAGTAAGAACGAGACTCATCAAAAGACAACATCCCGAGAAATCCGCATCCGACGACCAACAGGATCCCAACAACGATAGCCCTTATGCTCAGCACTATATCCAAGAAAAACACACTCAACAGACTGAGCAGTCAACTTAGTGCGCTCGCGAGGAGCAATAAGCACATAGCACACACATCCAAAAAGACGAAGGCTGGTGTAATCAGGCAACTTGCTACAAAGACGCTCATAAGGAATTCCGCCATGAAGAGCTGATGAAAGCTGAATATTAACCAAATAATTGGCAGTAGAGACAGCCTCAGCCCAAAAATGAGGAGGAATAGAAGAAGCGATCAAAAGAGCACGGGCAGTCTCAAGAAGATGACGATGCTTGCACTCAGCAACGCCATTCTGGGCATGAGCGCCAGGACAAGAAAACTGAGCAAGGGTACCTTGCTCAGAAAGAACCTGACGAAGAGCTCCAGAAAGATACTCTCCTGCTGAATCAGCACGAAAGACACGAATAGACGTATCAAAATGAGTGCGAATCATAGCAGTAAACTCTTATAGACGGATAAAGCCTCACTACGATATTTCATAAAATAGATCCAAGTGTGGCGAGAACAATCGTCTATAAAAAGTATATAATATAAATGCCCCCCTTTGGAAGCAAAAGGAGCAGGACCCCATACATCTGAATGAACAAGATCAAAAGGACGCTGAGACACTGACTCACTAGAATGATAGGGAAGTTGTATCTGTTTGCCTAATTTACAACCTTGACACTGATGTAAAGACTCATGACTTGAAACAGACCCTAAAAGACCACGACGAATCATAGCAGACAATCGAGAGCCACCAGATGTGACCCAAACGATGATGCCACTGAGCATAGGACGAGGTGGACGATGCAGCAAGAGCAGAGCCAACAAGACTAGCAGGTGCAGCGGAAGGAAGATGAAGCCAGTCAAGCTCCCAAAGCCGTTGAGAATCACGGCGCGAGGGCCAGTGCCAACCAACTGACCGTGCAACGATCCTGAATATAACAAAATCAGGGTCAAGAATCACACGACAATTATGATTAGTAAGTTGACCAGCGGACATAAGCTGCATGGTCAAATCAGGCACACAAGAAACATCAGGGACAAAGAAAGAATCAGATAACAGAGTACCCTGGCCTACAATAGGAAGAGGAGAACCATCGGTTGTATGAACAAAACAGGAACGAGATGGAGGAACCATGGAAGATAGATAAGTGCGATGTGGAGTCATATGGAAAGAAGCACCCGAGTCAAGAATCCATGAATCAATACCTGGAGTAGAAGAGAGGCGAGATCCCTCAACAGAAGACTGAGAAGCAGCAGCAGAACCCTGTCAGTGCAGAGGACTGAGTCACAGAACCAGCAGCTCCCGAAAGACGATGGAGCAACAAGGCGACTGAGCAACCTGATGATCTCCTGTGTATCAGAACCAGTAGAGCTCCTCTGAGAATCTCCAGGACGAGAACTAGCAGCACCCTGTGAAGAACGATGAGCACGAGCCAGTTCCTTCTTCTTTCGGTAACAAAAATCTTCTACATGGCCCATCTCTATCACAATGATCGCAATGAAGACCACCACCACGACCTCTAGCACCAGACGAAGGTGACTGGGAAGTAGGCACCACAGCAGGAGAAGCAACAGTAGATGATGAAGAACGAGCGGCCAAAACTGAAGGAGATGATGAAGATGGTAACAGACCAGCAGTACGAAGACGAATCTCCTCATTACGAACCTCAGCAAGAGCATCCATCAGAGGTAACACAAGGGTGACGAGCAAGCAGCTGAGCACGAAGCGGCTCAAACTCATCACGAAGCCGAGTCAAGAAGTCATAAGTGCGACGAAGCTCCAGGGCCTGCTTCTGACTCCGGCAAGACTCACAGGTGCTGGGAGATAACTGAGGACCAAGAGTATCAAGCTGACGCCCAAATAGCATAAATCTGACCATAGAAATCATCAACCGTAGCATCACCTTGTCGAACAAGATGCTCCTGATGTATGGCAGCAAGAAGGTAGACTTGTCCAGTAGGCTCATAACGGTCACGAAGAAAAGCCCACAATCTGATGTGCATACTCAAACTCAACAATATCTGCGGATAAACGATCTTCCATGCTAGCAACAAGAATAGAAGCAGCCCGAGCATCCTCATCAATCCACGCCATGTATACAGCAAACTGTGACTCATAGGAGGACATGCTGTCATCATAATCAAGCTGTAACCGCTCAACACTAGCATCATGAGCTGCAAGCAAATCATCATACGTCTTCTTCTCGTTGTAGCCGAAAGAACAGGCGGCACTAGAAAAAACAGGCTTGTGAAGGAGCAACAGGACGAGGCGGACAAGGCAACTCGCCAGTAAGAAAAACCCAAAGACGCAGACCACGCATATGAATCCGAAGACGAGGAACCCAGTCACGATAGTTGTGCATTGAAAAAGCACCGGGCAGCGAAGAACAGGAACACCTCCAGAGGGATGCCAAAGGAGCCATATCGACCGGCCGAGAGCGCAAAAGGAAAGCCGCGGGCCGACGGCGACGAGCGCAACGAGAAAAGCCGGAGCAAGCAGCAGTGGGATTTTTTTTCTTTTGCCTTACGTACTACCGAAACTCTAATAGACCGGGCACTGGAAGAAGAGCAGCGCACAGCAGAGGACCTTGGAGAGAGACAGAGCAGTCGCAGTTTTTTTTTTCTTTTTGGCCGAGCCGAACTATCAAAGAGTCGAGCCGAGCCGAGCCTGAAAAACAGAGCCCGGGCCCAAAATTAAAGGAGATCAAGCCAGAACTCGATCTTCCAGACCCACGGCAGACAAAGACGACGGCATGGCGGCGTCCACCGGCAAGACGGCAGATTAGTCGGCAGCGACTTGACAGAATAAGGTTCCTCAGTGACAGGCCTCCGCGGCGGAGAATTCAACCGGCAGGGCGCACAAACGTGCGACCCGGCAGATTTCGGCACCAGCGGCAGCTAGCGGCAGCAGCGAGGTGCTGCTGCGCAAGCTGGTGGTGCGGCGGCGGGGAGGCCGAGGTAGAGGCGGCGGCGGCGGAAACAGAGGTGGGAGGCGGCGGCGACAAAGGCCCCCACCAGAGGAAGACGGCAGGACGACGAGCCTTCAACCGACGAGCTCAGACGACGAATCCGTTCGAAAACGAAGAACAGCTGATGGAGATTGGGAAAGAAAAAATTCGGTGCAAGTGCAACACCAGGATTCGAATTAGGGAGGAGAGGAGAAACCTAACCCTAATGTATGGCTCTAATACCATGGTTATGAATAGCACTTGTATTCATTATAGGGGCACTAGGCCCAAATATATACAGGTACAGGTATGGGGAAATATGCACAAAGACCCCTTATACAATGGGGAAATACATAAATACATATACATCTAACAGTTTTGAGTCATTTTTCTCAAATGAATTACTAATATGAAGTTTTGGTTCATTATCAGTCATATCTTAAATATGTACTTTCGATAGAAGCTATAACTTTTCATACCATGAAATTAGCACCTAAGAAAAATATGTGTTAATACAGTTATGATCACTTATATGGACTGCTGGCTGATAGCTCTAATAGTTGACTGCGATGCTACATGACTGGTGCTTTTCTGTTTGTCCTGATATTATATTGCAGCTATTCATTAATCGCTACTAGTCTGCTGCGTGGCAGTGGGGTGACCGCTCCTCCCCCCTCCCCCTCCTCTCTCACATGAAATGTCCTGGGGTCAAGGATAACATTAATAGAGCATCACCTTTATTTGGGGGAGAAGGGTGTTAATTTTTGGTAGTTACAAAAAATGGTATTGGGGATGGGATTGGAAATCTGCTGGAGATATTATCATTAACTGGCGCTCGAGGAAAATGAAATATCATTGCCTGGAATGAATTGGCTAGTAATAGAGGCAACATTGTATCCAGTATTTTCACTCTGGCGCACCCATTACTTAGATGTACATACTCGCTACTCAAAAAATAGAACCGCATATCTTGCCAAAAAAAAGAACCGTGTGGCCTGCCATAGACCCCAAAAATTAATCTACTCCTGTGGCGGTGAGCAGGGAGAGTCCCTTAGCTCCAGGCAAGCTCCATAACTGGGCTTCATCCTTTGCCATGACCAAAGCTGTAGCAAGGCTTGGTGTAGCTCCATTGAAAATGCAGTTATTGCGCCGCCAGATAGTCCAACTTCCCAGAGGGAGTTGAGGCCTTTTCTCAAGTCACCAGTAACAGACTGATCAGCCTTTGCCCCACCAATCATCAAAGGAAGTGTCCGTAGGTTCAGAGGCAAGGAAAACTAGACCAGCATGCTGAAATAGATGAAACCATACTTGCCGAGCGAAGACACAGCTGACCAGAAGGTGCTGATCAAAGTGATTTTCTGGTATTTCCATGCCTGTTAATTAGCTGAAACTCCTGAAAAAGTGATGTGTCAATATACATGAATCACAGTTGACATTCAAATATACCACTATTAAGTGTGAGCATTGACTTACCATTCTTTTTTGTCTCAATATCAGCTCAACTATTGGTGCCAAGATGGTAGCGTTCTCAATTAACTCTCCAGTTACGGCTCGAGAAGTCTTAGCTGTTGGCCCACAACCGGTTCCTGTAATTGAAACTGCCCTCATTACACTAGCCCATTTGTCTGTCCATAGTGAGGATGTTGAAGTTGAGGTATGTTCTTGTTTTGTGCAACAGAATTATATGTTAATCTGTTCCGTGTAGTGTTTTTTTACCAATCAGTTGTAGTGAAGCAGCGCAGTTAACCAGTCCAACCCAAAAGCTTAAGCAATTGAGAAGGGGCTAGGGCGGCTTTATAGCTCAACACCCCCCAGCACACGCAGCCCACGTGGGCGCAGACGTCTGCTGCTGGGGCGCAGCATGGGAAATGGGTGGCACAAGGTATGCGGGAACCGGGGCTCGAACTCGAGACCTCCTGGCTCTAATACCATGAAGCAGCGCACCTAACCAATCCAACCCAAAAGCTTAAGCAATTGAGAAGGGGCTAGGGCGGCTTTATAGCTCAACATTTAGTATTTAGAGAAATTAGCAACAATAATCCCAATTTTGATATATAATGCTGTATCAAAACAGACGTTAATGTGACTTTTTGTTGGCTATGTGGGGCTTGTTGGTGTCTTGTTTTGGTATTGCTATTTAGTGTTTCTTGCCAAATAGACCTTACAAAGAAATATATACTCTAACTGAAACTTAGCGAGAACCTTGTTGGGTTTAAATAAGCGATGCTGACTAGACATCTTTATTCTTTTTTTTCTTAAAAAAAATCTTTCTCGTTTCTTCTGCTCGTTGGTGCTGCACTGCCCCCTCAGTTGGTCTATGCAGTTGCTGTTGGCACTCCACTTCCTTCCTATTATTACTAGCACCAACAGATCCTACTTTTTACTTGTATATTTGTCTTGTTCTTAAGATCGAAGTATTTCTTTGCCCTTTCCGAAGGCGATATCCTAAGTGTTTCTCATGGAACACATGTTGTCTCCACTTGCTTACACTGGTGTGATCTCACTGGGTAACTTATGTTGATAAATTTCAAAAGCATTGCTCCAATTCGTGTATAATGCATATTATATTCTAGATTCAATTCATATTTTAGTTGTCCAACTGATCATTATACCCTTTGACTTCTGACTTTGCAGTGTGTGTTCATGATTTCTGCTGCTGCTGCTATTCAACCTTCTCAGCGGTATTTTCACAACCCACGATCTGAATTTACATTGATGCATGAATTTTTAATGTTAACTTGGAACAGCTTTGAGGCTTACTTTAATTTATACGACATCCTTTTCAGAGAATTAGTTTATGCTTTATTTGATTCTATCTCAAGAAGGCTTGGCTATTCTTCACGAAGCAAGGTGACTGAAAATTAACCCTGAATTATTTGCCTATAATTACTTATTATAAAATGGAATGACTTGCTGGCATTACTGCTCACATATTTTGGTTACCTTTCTGGTATGTAGTATCTGGGCCACGTGATGGGTCCAATTCTATTTCGATGGGTTGCTTGTGGGATGAGTCTAGTTTCTCTTGTTGAGGTATCTTCTGTTCCAATCCTTCTGAATATGTTTTCCAATGTCCGCATGGGTTCAAAGTATGATTTTGAGGTCTTTGTAGATTGCTCTAAATGATTCTCATTATGATTTTCTTGGATCGTTTTATGGAAAATTGATAGTTATCCATGGACTGATTAGTAAATATGTACATGGACAGCGTAGGTGAAAAGAGTCAAAGCCTGTATGCCCCTTTCGAAATACATTTGTGAAGAACACAAATGACACACTCAAACAATTATGACCATCCTAGTCTTGCACACTGCAAGCTAGATTTTTTCTCCGACATGCACTGCAGTCTAGATTCCTTTTCTTTGTATTATTTCTTTTTTGACTGCAGTTTTGATTTATCTTTCACACTGAACTGAATTTTGGAAACCAATAAACATCTTGGAATTTCAGCAAGGCATAACTCACATTTTTAGTATCCACCAGAACATTTTGCTGTTTTACAAAAGATGCTCCTGCTCACCTTTCCAACACCTATATTTTTTTTCTTGTTTTGAATAACTATCTTTCTGGCTGAATTTTTAGTAACCACAAAAAACCCTTATGTTTAATGCTATGCTAGTTAGTATTTTACTTTCAGTTGTTTACCATAATTAATATACCTTGTTTCTTTGAATTGTAATGCCCCTATACTGCGACCCCAACATTTACAGGTGCAAGAAATGTTTGGTTATAGACCGGCTGAGCCAAAGAACTTTGTTGAGCATTGTAGCTCATGGCTTCTGCCTTTCCTTATACTCAGGGTGGTATGCTGACCTAAATTGGATATCTAAGGTGAATATTTGCTATTTGCTGTATTCTAGAAAGACTACCCAGTATGAGGTAGCATAATTTTAAAGGTACATGAAACACCTTCTTTCCTGTTAAAGGATATCAGAGACTAAGTAGAGAGTTTATTCAGATCCATTAATTCAATGAATATATTCTCCATGCAATTTTGCAACTTTTGGGTTTAAGGTTCTGTGAACCCCTGTTGCCAGCCAGGTTTCGAATCTTGGCTACCAAGCTTCTACTTAACAGAAATCGGAGGGACTCTCTCCCTCTGGTATGAGTTTTTTTTTTCAGTTTAACGTTCTTGTGATTCTGTCTCCATGGTTAATTCCTTTTTATGTATATTTGTGGCTCAGATTTTTATCGCAACTTGTCCCTCATTATCAAGCGATACTTCGTTCAAATCTTTCGGATTGTCCATTGCGCCAGATGTGGCACAGCGCCAAGGGACTTAGCAGAAACTGCCTTATGTGAATCACTTTGCAGCTGGTGAATTTCTTGAGTTGAGCGTGATGATCTCATTAAAAAACATATGGTATGCTTCCTGAGTAGAAAAATCACGAT
>JACEFO010000497.1:0-16566 GCA_015342445.1 Digitaria exilis | reverse complement strand
CCACGTTTGTAGCTTCAAACCATATTTAAAATCAACCACATTTGGATGTCATCTCTATGGAGCATAATACCACATTTGAGCCTAAGCAGTCAATGAACGATGAACAGCCCAAGCGTTGTGCACGTAGTCAAAACTCTGCACCTACCTGTCGCAGTGTCGATACAGGCGCCCAACGCACTTACTGGTGGGCCTCTGGTGGGCAAAAATCTATCCATTTAAGAGCATGCTCTCTTCTTCCTAGCTGACATACTTTGTTTAATACCACCAGTGCTTGCAGCGGACAAAATCGTGATTTCAGAGTGTCCAAACATATACTAAAACGAAGAATGAAGGGTGTGCTGCACAAATCCACGTTTTCACAGTGTCTCACAGACCAAAAACCTCTACAAATTACAACTTGTCATTTGGCCCGCGCGTGGACAGCTAGTTTCTTCATAATATTCCATGATTCAATGATTATAATCTCTCTTTTTTTCCAATTAACTTGAGTATTTAAGGTGGCATGCGCTACAAGTAAATCCATTATATTCATTTTTATGATCATAAATTCATAGTCATATTAATTGATCCAATGCCCGCTCTTTGAATCATGTGTTTGCTAGACAAATTTAAATAAAAAATAATTAAAATATGTATTTTCGATTGTCATACTATTACTCTAATTTTGCATCCTACCACGACCCATGTGTTGTTGCAGACATGCATTGGGCTGCACAAAGTGTGGTTTCAACATTGTAAACACTGAGGCAATACGAAAGGAGAACGGGGACGAAAAAAACAAACAAACAAATGAAAACACCTGCAATTCATGTTACTCTTCCATAAAAACCAAAATGGGCCATGACTATACAATATAGAGTCTATACAAGTATATTTTAAATAATTTTAAAAGAATTAAGTCTATAAAAATAATTTAAATTGTTTGGGATGTAAAATAAGTTTTTCTAAGATCAAGAAAGAGTTGTATTAAATCAAACTTGAGTACACTATCATGTCACACACATAATACTTTAAAAAAAATAAAATTACATTTAAGAACAATCAAGTATTGTTCTTTCATCTTTGTTGTAGTTATGCATTAGGTACCTCCAAGACTCAATCTCAAACCCATATAAAGATTCATATAGAAGGCTGCACCGACATATGCTCAACAAGCAGGCTGAGAAAAAGGACCGAAAGAACGATGCCCAACATTCTTGTACATTGAATCGATCAAAATCTTCTTCCTTCTCACGTCTTTCTTCTTTCTCTTGCTTTCACCGTTGAAGAAGAGAGACTGGTCCCAATCTACCCAACCCAAGATTGATCAACACCAGCTTTTTAGGGTAGACTTATTCTCCCAAGCATGATAGCCTGATTTTGAATCTGCCAGTAAAGACTGATTTTGACTGTCATCATAAATCATTTCTGGCGAGTGTCCAGTTCATAGAAGTGCGTGTAAAGTGAAATTTGACATGAACATCATCCAGGAACGTCTAGGTCTAGCACTAGAACATCTAGCCTATACATGTATTGAGTAGATGCCTTACTAGGCATGTAGGTGGAAGACGAGCTTGATGCAACCATCGTAGTTGCAGTAGGGGTTGGAGCTCATCATTGACTTGCGGTGCTTGACGTGGACTAACGGTTCACGTGCTTCGGCTTGATGGCAGTGGTGGCGCTTAAGTGTCGGCCTTCTCGTCGGCTTTCTATGTACGCGTGATCGGACCGCAATGTGAATGTGGGGCTTTGGCGGTCCCTCACAAAAAACGTTGGCCTATTGAGGGTGCCGGTCGTTTCCCCTTTTATGTGTGCAGCGCGATGAGGGACCGAGACCATCGTTGGTTCTGCGCCCCAGTCAGGGCATGATAACGTTAGTCGTGGCCTCGCCGCCTTAGGACTTGGGCTTCAGTTTGCCACGAGATTATACAACAGCTCGTATTGGTGTAACAGGGTTGCAGTTTTCTTTTTTTTTTTTTGCTAATATTGGTTCAAAGTTACAATTAGGGGGCCATTATATGGGATTGATCTTTTTGATGCATACTAAACTTTGTTTCAACAATGATGATGTTCCACTTCCATATGCTTCCTCTTTGGCCCGAAGAGCCACTTTGCATATCCTAAGATTGCCGGCCGCTCCTGCACTAGTACACGTGCAGCGTTGTATAGCCACCCAATAATACATGATACGTTCGGTGATATACGGTTGTTACTCTCTCTGGAGTAACTGGCAGAGGAGAGGCTCATACATACTCCTCCTATCCATGGATCACATGGCTCTCCAGCGCGTGCATGGAGTCTTCTTTAATTTTCAGAGCCCAAACCAACATCCTAAACATGATGTAATTAATTAATGGTAGGTGAAGAGAAGAATTCAATAAGTCCCCAGTTACCTACCTATAAATAGGTACAGCTTCTCATGTTGCTGTATGAGTCGAGCACTCGAGGAGCGATCGAGCTACTATGAGCTGAAGAGAAGAGGAGAGAGATCGAGAGGGAAAAGAAGATACCAGCTACTATACCATCGTCGTCATGCCCACTCAATTAGTAGCTATGGACTGGGACGCAACGGGAATCCCTAAGCTTCGATCTCTCATGCTCTTGCCTGCGATCCGCAGAGTCATCGTCATGCTCGATTCGTGCAATGGGCTCTTCGTTTACCTGTCATCAGCTCTAGTAGATTGGAGCAAAAGGACATGATTGCATCACGAGCTATTGCGATCAGAATTCCAACGCCACCGTATGGTCAATCACAGTGGGCCGGCATGCTGCAATGCAAAGCGGTGAAGCTGGACAGGATCGACGGATGACGATGGATGGCTGAACCTCATATCTGGCTGCAAGTGTACGTGGTGGCCCGCGACGATTGGGACTGGTGCCACACCAATTGGAGGGATGGAAAGGGATTTCTCGACGTACCGTGCCATTAGCAATTACATCCCCGACGCTGCCTCAGGCTTAGCGAACGCAGGGACATCTGGGCCGGCCCCATTGGCGAAGGTCGTCTCGTCCACGTGTCCCGTGCGCTTTCCTTCGCGTCGTCGGTCTCTTTGTCTTTGACGGCCCTTTTTGTTTTTGGCTTGCATGATAGTGTATCACGATGGCAAGTGGAGCTACGACTAGTTTTTGTCATGGACTCATGGTGGTGTGGTGCCACTTTTACAATTCATCGTGCATGCGTAGTACGTGATTTGCGTCTCCAAGATGCACGTGAAGCATGCGCTTGGCTGGACTTGTGTTTTTGGAAGCCTGTACTCTGCTTGCCCAGCTGGCTTCTAGATTCTTAACCGATCGAGATCCGTATCATCAGCTGGCCAACTTTTTTTTATATACAAGAATGTATATTCCTAACTTCTAGTAGATTCTTAACCGAGCTCCATATCATCAGCTGGCGAGGTTTTTTTTTTTTTGTATACAAGAATGTATATAACATTCCTGAGCGGCTAACTCAGACGGCCGGGCAGCCACGGTGCACAGGTGACCGCTGACCGGACTGAAGACCTGACCTGCGTATGGTCGTGCTGGTTCCGTGTGCATGCACTAGAATTTTTAGGGGAGGTCCTCGAATTTTTGCGGACGTGGGTTGTTGACTAGTCGCTAATACTCATTTTTCAGGACAGCTGCGCATTTTTGTATTAAGTATAAATAACTAGTTGCTAATACGATCGGATAATAAGAAGCTTCCCTAATCAAGGCCATAAATGCACAAAGTCTTGAAGCACAAAATCGCCATTTATACAACCATCATACCGGGGACAGGATATGACGTGGCTGATAGGACGATCGTTCTATTATGAAAAGTGGATATGTCAATGAAAAGAAAACCTAACTTTTAAGCGGCTGTTCAATATCACATCCAATTCTTCAATCTTGAATCGCTAAGGTAGGTGGTGCTAGCTAGCTGCTCAGAAAAGGATGATGGAGTTTCTAGCTAGTGACCGGGCTGCTGGTGGGTGAGGGAACTAATATAAAGTCTCTCGACTCTAGGGTCACTCACAACATCATCAGCTACACGTATGTATCTACCTCTACAAATACCAAGTGTATTCTTCTCAGAGTTTCTTGTATGTGACCAAAAGAAACGTAGCACAAGAGAAGAGCGACTGCTACTGATCGTTGGGTTGGGTGAATGGGTGGTGTCCTCTACGAGGATCATACAATATCGGAGTGGGATGCAGCGGGAAACCCAGAGAGGAGAGGGTCATCAAGCTCAATTCGCTCATTCTGAGCTCCAGTGGGAATCCCTGTGCCTCGATCTCTTACGATGGTGCGTGCGTAGCCAAGCAAGGCAAGAGCACCCGCTGGCACCTGGCGCGTGTGTAGCGCGACACATACAGGACAGTACAGCAGCGTCGAGGTGAGGAGCGACAGATGACTAATTGACCATCGCCGGACGGTACCGTGCCGGACAGCTGACCTCCACCCCATTAATTCCCAGGCACTATGGTGAATCTGTAAGCAAACCGAGACCATTGTGCCGTTTTCTGGCTCGGCCCAGTCGTGCAGTACGTGTCCGGGACTAGGGAAGAGGGGAATTGTTCTGCAGCATGCTATGGAAGAAATCAAGAAACATATTAGCAAGACGAGGAGAGTAGGAACCTTGATGCCGATGCTAAAAGAAAAAGGCAGACCCCACCCATATTATATCGCCTTCGATTTTGCTAAACTGTAGCGTGTGAACACAGTGATGTAGGTTCCACCAGACAACAAAAAACCATTCATTGTTCAATCCATCGTCGCCTCCGCATAACACGTACGTGTGTCTGATTGTCCGTCTCTTTTCTCTACGCGTGTTTGAGCATTTCTTGTTCACCTAGCATGCATCGAGGAAAAGACTAGGATTTTTGGTTCAGTCATCGTTCCGTGCAATGTACAAACTAATGCTACGATCTTCTCTCCTGAACCGAGCATCAATTTTCTGCAACACTGCGGATGCTCTTATGGTATTGTTTGGAAAGTATTTTTCCCTTCATTAATTCCACCTAGTCCACTTTTATCCAGACAAGTGGGCGCGTGAACAATCTTAAGGCCCTATTTGTACAGAGTGTTTACGCTTCTTTTTCTCTCTTTGTTCTTTTATATGTTTTCATAAAACATTTGCTTGATGTATTTGGTCATTCAACTTTAGTCTAATTCTTTCTTGGATGCCATCAGCCGGGAGCAAATAAGTTCGTGGAGTGATGGTATACATGCCAGCAACTACTGGTCCACTGCACCAAGCTGTCTTTATCAGGCGTTGAGTAAGCTCTAAAGTTAAAAATCACACTAGCAATTGTATATGTCGTCTGCGTGTAATCATCAACTAATACAGAGTTACTGAAAATGGTCCAATAAACAATCCATTGTATGACCTTTCTATATATTGTCTTTATGTGACTTAGCAAAAAAATTGAAAATGTTGTTATATAAATGTTGTACATACCCCTAATGTTATTCTTGTTCTCATTACTCCTGGATAAATTGCACTGATGCCAGGAACAAGGTCAACTCTAAGGTGTTTCGTCGTGCGTGGCCCAGATGGTTTAGTGAGTGACCAACTTTTCTCACTCACTTCATATCAGCAGCTACTGCATCCTGCCTACAAATACGGCTTATTTCTCAGCGTGCTGGTGCCATGGCCAAACACTTAAGTCATGCTAGAAAACTTGCCCATATTACTCGGCTGCTAAAATAACTGAGAACGAGAGAAGAAGAGGAGGAGATGAGAAAAACGTAGATCAAATGGGTGAGCCACTAGGGAGTGGGATGCACCGGGAATTCAGAGCGGAGCGAGCTGTAACAGAGGTGCTGTGTGAGGAAGCTGTTGTCAGCAGCATTACCAAGCTCCCTTGGTCTTTCTGTGCCAAGGTTTTGCCACCAGTGACGCGCTCACATGCAGGCCTCCATGATGGCCAGACGCATGGCGTCTCCTTTGGCATCCCACTGATCATCAACCAATCCCCAAAATGTGAAAGTGTCGAGAGCTGACGCCGCTGCTCGTGATCTATCAAGTCCACGCCGTCCGCTTTCCTCTGCATGTGGGCGATTTTCATCTGCTGCATGTACGTGGCCGCTTTCCTCTGTATGTGCCTCCGAATCCCCATTGCAGGTGCAAGCTGAGAAAAGGATTTTGACTAGGAAACTGCAAACTGATGTCATCATCCGACGTTGAGACTCTGGACGGCGTCGGCCAGAGAGACTGCAAAGCAGAGGCGCGGGAAGGAGACGTGTGCAGGAGGGACTAGGAGGCGCGGAATTCGTCGATTGCGGACGCAGTTGATAGGTAAATATGCCTACCGATGTTTATGGATTGCCAAAGAAGATAGCTACCGGTTGGTTTGACTAATATGTTGGAAGGCATTTTTCCATAAGCATACTTCCATGGAAGAATCCCATTGCAGGTACATCACTGTCCATTCTTCTAAGCACAATAGCTAATGGGTCAAAACAATTAACAGCAATGTCAAGATTCTTCCAAAAGGTTTCAGATCGCCACCACTTTGTTGGCTTTCTTCCCTTTGTCTTCTTCAAGTAACTCAACTCATTGAGCTCATCTGATCTGAAGAGCCGTGCTAACTCCTTCTTGTTGTCTTGCAAACTTTTTAGATTTAAATAAGCAGTAGCAAAGCGAGTTACTCCAGAGCGAACCAAGTCTTTACCAAGAAATGTTCTCATCAAGTCCAACAACCTTGTATGCGCATACAGGAATGCAGTTACTTGTCTTGCATCAGCAATTGTTTGCGCAATTGGTTCGTGCTTCCCAATATCCTCCAGCATGAGATCTATGCAATAAGCAGCACATCCATTCCAAAATATGTTGGGTATCTTTGCTGCCAAAAGACTAGCTGCTGCTATATTGACACTTGCATTGTCAGTGACGACCTGGACAACATATTCCTCCCCTATGTCTTCAATGTATTTGTCGACAAGGTCAAAGATATATTTTCCATTTTTTTTTTGTCAGATGAGCAATCCACAGAATCCAAGAAGACAACCCCATGAGCACTATGCACAACTACGTTCATTATCCCCTGCCCTTCCTATCTGTCCATGCATCTGTCATAACAGAACAACATGTGAGCTGCCATGATTCCTGATGGTTCTTGAATGTAGTCAGCACCCTTTGCTTCCTTTTCTTCAAGAATGGTACACTCATCTCATATGAACTGGGCCCTCTCAACCCTCTGCCAAAGGCTCCAATTGCCTCAATCATATGGGAAAAACTGGGAAGGTTAACTGTGTTGTGTGGAATTCCAGCTTCATAGAAAAACTGACATATGTATTCACAAGCTCTATCCCTCCTCTCTTCTCTTTTCTGAGTTGTCAATTTTGTTTGAACCTTTTGGCTGACATTAACTCCCTTTTGATTCTTCTGAACAGACTCTTCTATAGAACCAGGCTTGTTAGAATCTCTCAATTGTGACATTACCTGCCACAGCTCTTGAGGTACTAGAATTGGATACTTTTGTTGGCTGCAGCACAATAAGCTCGTTCCCACTGTCAGAACCTTCTTCATCATCTGAGTGATCTAAGTCAATTTCATCTCTTACCCTTTCCCGTTCCTTCCTTTTCTGTTCCTTTTGACAAGTTTTTTTTATTAATCAAAGCCTCCATCTCTTCCTTCACTTTCAGCTGGAACCTCTAGGCACTTAGTAACATTGAAGCCACTCATCTTAGCAAGATGATACTTCATTCTGGTGATTCCAGCTTTGACCAACTTGCCACAATACTTGCACTGAAGTGAATGTTTCTCCTTTATGTTCGGGCAAAAACAATGAGCCCATGCAGGATCATCTGAGTTGATAGTAGCTTCTGTTGTTTGTCCTTGTGTCACTGAGGCAGAGGCAACACTTGAGGGGCCACCTATATACAGATCAAACAGAGGAATAAAAAATTGAACTACTAACCTTACAAAAAACTAAGAACGAAGATTAAAGATACTAGTTGCTATTTGCTAACCAAAATTACAGAGATGTTAGTGTACACAACATTGTCACTTGACCACGTTAGTTTTGCATCTCTGTCAGCAAGTTATAGTTCTGATCGTATTTGAAATCAACAAGCCAACAATAAAATCATGCGTTGGCTACTTGGATATGAAAAGAAGAGGAAGAACTTACCTGCACGCTGCTCTGGCTGGGACATGGTGCCCGGGGGTAGATCCGTAGATGCAGTGGCACGTCGTTGCCTCCACTGCAGCCGAAAGTACAACACCGCTGGTAGGTGCAGTCGCAGGCTCGCAGCTGGCCACCGCCGCCGCCGCCGCTCTTGGCCAATGGAGGTCGAGAGAGATTGTGAGTGAACGTAACCCTAGACAACTGCTACTGAGGAGCTTGTATGCCTTTGTTTTGGGCCAGCTGGTGGGAGAAGTTGAGAAGGCTTGAGGCCCACAATAATTCAGACCCGTGAGTGTCTTCCAGTGACGCTATTTGGGAGATTCATTTAGCGTTTTTAGCGGCGCTAAATGCCGCTATTAGCGGTGGCTAACTATTAGCGCCAAACGGAGCATATCCTAGCGGTGAGGCTCCCCAGACGCTATAGCCCGCTATAGCTGTGGCTATAGCCGGCTATTCCGTACATTGGGTGGGATGGGCCTGGGCCATGCCATGCCATGGGCGCCCGGCCACCATGCGCTCTCTTTGTTGGTAACAATCAACTTGTTTTAAAAGATAATGTTGATTTGACATTCTCTGAAAGAAGAAAAGGTATTTGTAGCGAGATATAAGTTCTACTCCATTGCCTGTCTGTCACATGATGCTCCTCACCCATGGTCATGCCATCTCCCTGGACGTAACCAACGCTAAGTGTGGCTCATGTCTATGCTGCAGCAGCCAGCATGGCAACTTGACCCTTCACTTCTTCATTAATTGCCGTAGTACAATCAGTAACAAAACAAAGTACAGACATGTTAATATCCGAAGAATCGGTTGTGATCCACAAGTACTAGCAGGAGTAAAAAGGCATCACCCACTCGCCTCTCATTTTTCAGTTCCATTCAGGTTGCAGACATGCAGTGATATATATCATCGGATGCCTGGCCTGGCTTTACCCAAGGAAAAGAAACTGCTGCCCCTGCCCGACAGGTCTTGCGCGATCGCCTTATTATACGCGATCTCATCATCGCCTCGCCGAGCCGACGATGATGGCGGGAGACCAATCAAGCGAACTATGAGTCACCTATGAGTGGGATGCATGGGGAATTCAGGGCTGAGCCATGTATGATGAAGCTGTTGTCAGCTCCCTTGGTCTTTCTGTGCGAAGGAATCCGCCAAGAGTGACGCGCCCACATGCAGGCATCCATGATGGACAGATGCATGCCGTCTCCTTTGGCTTCCCCCTGTTCGTCACCCAATCCCTAAAAGGTGAAGGCATCGAAGTGTAGGAACGCAGGAACTAGTTTTGGTGAATCGTCCTGAACTTGTACATACGATTCAGTTAGATCAGAGTCAGAGAGCAATCCTCTCGCCTGACTTCAACTTCAAGCTCACTGGACAGTGAACACTGGTTAAACGGATAGACGCCACCATAATTCGCATGTCAATTGGACGTCTTTATCACCGATAATGAGCTATCACTAAAAGATCTCTTTTACTGTTTGGCAAAGCACTTATGGAAAAAAAAATAAAGGTGCCACTCGTCAGTTTAGCATGCAGCAATGCTGTCCAATGTCGTCTAGAGCTCTTTTACAACGCACAATACTAGTGTATACTAGTGTTTCAAAAGGACTAGTATGTAAACATCGAACAGTTGAGATTAATTATATACTATTGAAAATGGTCCTAGTGATATAACTAGTATATGAGAGCAGTATGGGTGGTATAGGGGTAATGTAGGAAATAAATTTAAATGACTTTAGTGTATTATATACAAAACTCTAAATAATATTTTTACAAATATATTATTAATTGATAACTATTTATGTTTACACTAGAGATATATAATCATATTCGTGTTAGACACTAGATCTCCTTCGAATATATATATATATAAAAGCATCACCCAATCCCACATCAGTCGAATGAGAGAAGAAGAGGAGAGGGTCGAGAAAGGCATTGACGGGGGTGGGGAGTGGGATGCGCCGGGAATTTAGAGCCAAGGGAAGGATCACTTTCTTGCTCAGTCTGATGGTTGTTGCCAGCTACACTTTCTAATTACATTCAGCCTTCGCTGCTTAGTTGTCACGACCCAGTTCAGGATAGTGGATTGACGCATGCCAATGTGTCATCAGGCTACCCGCTAATCGTTGGACAATTCTCCAGAGGGCAAACTATACACGGAAGCTGAAGAAATATAAGCATCCGTCCCGCTCGATCTGTGTATTTTCTGTCACGTGCCTCAATCACCTTTCCCGTAAACTAGTTGAGTGTCGTTAGCTTCTTTAGTTACTATTCTTCTCGATGTGTAATTGTGTATATATGAATGTATGTGGATGAGATGAAGACTGCAATTCCTAACCTGTGGGAGCATCCATGTTGTTTGATGGACAGGCTGTCCGTTTTTTTTTCAAATTCCCTCATCAAAAATATATATTTTTTCAATCACAGCTTCAGGCAACCTTTTGTCACAATATCTGCAAACTAAAGTTTTTTTCGAAAGACCCGGAATGATTTCCGGCGTTAATTAATAAGAAGGAGAGAAGTTTACAGGCACCAGGGACGCCAAAGTTTACAACCTATCCGTAGATAGGCCGGAGCATCGGAAAGCTCCACAACATAAAAAAAATACAGGGATTACTCGCTAATAAGCCTAGCAACAATAGTAGATAGATGTCTAGCTCCCGCCATGCACCAAAGCCGCACAAACTCTTTGATGTCTTCAACGATTCTAGCAACTGTTCTGTCCTGTTGGTTAAAAATTCTCGCATTTCTTTCACACCAAATTGTCCACACCTCAAGGATTGCAAGCAAGCGAGTTCCTTTGGCGGCCACATCTGTACCCTTCCCAGCTGACTTCTCGAACCGATCCACCATACCCGAGTCAGTGTTCCATCTTTCAGGATGCATCGTTGCACATCCTGACCAACTGTTGATTGACTGGCAAATAGAATAGGTAACATGACATTCTGAGGAAAGATGTTGTGCAGTCTCTAAGTTTCTATATCACAGTTGACAGAAGTAAGAGTTGGGCCATTCCTTGAGAAGTGATCTATCAACACTATCCCAAGCAGCACTACCAGAAACTAACGAATAACTGCTGAACCCACTGGCATGACAAGCTAACACCACTGAGCCTACTACGAGTTCTACTACAAGCAACAGAACGACATGATGACCGTGGACTAACATAAAGGACCTTGAAAACACACATGGACTAAACCATCCTGCTTCCATCAGATTACTTCAACCTGGGCCGCCTCCGCATCAGCCGCCAAGGCAGCAGATGCCGCCATCACCACACCACTAGCACGGGTGACAGCTGCAAACGCCGCCACAGTCTTCCTTGGCATTGGGCCCGCATAGGTACGCTCATATTGAGCTACTGCCTCATCCCCAATGGCCTGCCCCTGGCCGATGATGTCCAGCTGGCGCATGAGACGGTGCGTCGCCCTGCAAACTAAAGTTGAGTTGGGATGTGCATAATAACCTGAAATTGACCTATCGGAGTCAAGGACCGTCATACTTCAATTTTACAAACAAGTTATAGCTGACATTAAACATTATAGCAGGAATTATTTTCTTGTTTTTCTTTACTCTTGGAGATGAATGGGGATCAATCTCTGGTGGCCGCTTGCTGGGGTTGGTTGGGTGAAGAATTAACCACTCGCTCACCCACAGTCGACCATCCTAATAAGGTAGCTATAAATAGCACAGATAGCAAAACTACTCGATCGTATGCGTATCATATATTCATATATCATTGAGCTGCCACGCCAAGAGTACTTCGGACCATCAAGCGAAAAGGGCAAGAAACTATCGCTAGGAGTGGGAGTGAGATTCAACAGGAACTACAGCTCCAACACTTTGTCAAGCTGAATATGCAGCAAACCAACGCAAAGGGGCAAGATCTTCCTTTAAGGCATCTCCTGGGCCACCCTTGGTAACGAAACCAGGTTCTTCGATCGAGCTGTGGACTTTCTCCAAGCACACAACAAGAACATGATGCACTACAACGCAAGGGCCTGATCGATCTCTACTGAACTTGCTAGGTAGTCGATCGGACGGCCACGGAACACGCTGTCGTAGCCTTTGAGGATGCAGACATCGGCACGGAAAACTACTGCCCAATCGCTCAAGTAGAGTAGTGTAAGCTCGATCCAACTCAACGTGCTACCACGTTGTTTGTGTGACTGAACTGAGAGGGGGGCGAGCGAGCTGACGGAATTTACAACATTCAGACAGGTGCTGTAGCGATCTTACCCGAGAACGGGCCCACTTAAGTATATTCACCTTCCATTGGTGCTAATACACGAAAATGTTCCCAAGTGCGGATACGATCGTCGAGTCAAGCTCGACTAACTGCTACTGAAGATCGTCCGTCCATACGCTCACTCGAAGGTGAGTTCCAAAGATCACATCATTCCACAATTCAAATTACAACAAGTCTTAGAGTTATTACAACCAAATTGAAATGATAAATGAGATAGTTTGAGTTCATGCAGCGGAAAGTAAACGGGATACTAGCGACGATCCATAGTATCGTCACGATGAAGTCAGCCGTGACGCTACTCCTCACGATCCTCAGGAGAGGTCGGCTCCCACTCGATGCTGTAACCAGGAGGAAGCTGGGAGGCCCAAGCCATAGAGGCAGCTACCTCCTGAGGGACGGTCCTGAAAAATTTAGCCACAAGCAAGGCTGAGTATACTAGTTATACTCAACAAGACTTACCCGACTGGTGATCACTACATCACCGACTCCTAAGATGAGAGGCTGTTTGGCTAGTAGGCTTCTTTTGCCAAAAGCGACTAAGCTGATTGCTAGTATATCCATTTTGATTTTAATTCCTTTAACCTATCCATTCTAAGTGAGCCTAGCTAAACAATCAAGTTTTGCAATACAATTATTCCATACAAAGATTTCATCCTTCCAAGTTTCACTTCATAATATGTCATACATCGGTCAAGCAGTCTCATTAACCGCGAGAAGCGGACAGTTCGAACCGAATTTACTACCTGGCCAGGGGAAACCCACACATACGGAATGGTTGGAAATGCCAACACACCCCAATCCTTTCTCCTCTCTCTGCGAGTGGCTCCCGAGTCCCACTGCCTCAGGTAAAGGTTTACCACTACTGGGACTCACGCAACTACCCTCATGTGCCCATGGGATAACGTTTCCAAAGACAGAGAGTTGTCGGACCTGCTCGCATCAATCGGATACCGGGACTTACCGGTCCCATAAACCGTGCATATATGTGGTACGTTCAAACGCTTGACACAAAAGTACCACATGTTTCCAATTAAACATCGATAGACGGGTATCTACAATCATCCGTCCATCATCTCTAGTGTTTCGGATATGAGTAGACATACAACTCCTATATCTCGCGAGTGTCGGAAACACTCGACTTCTATCGGTCTTAAGCATAGCGACTATCGAACCTAACATACTAGTGTTCAATCAAAGGAACCTATGATCATGCAATCTAGGGTTTCATTCAACTCCTTGAAACTTAAATGCACAAACATATAATCAAATAAATTGCGTAAGTAAAGTTAGGTTATGCTCCGGGGCTTGCCTTCCGGCTCGAAGCGGTACTCCTGCTCGGGGCTCGGATCCACGTGCACCACGTTCACCTCGGACTCCTGGGCGATCGTAGACTCCTCGGCGAGACCCGAATCTACACGAGATGCATGAAATGCTTAAATACCGAGATTTAACTAGTTAGGGTTTATTTAAATCTTGGTTAATGAATTGGAAAGGATAAACATTAATTATAAGTGAATATACCCTTTTTCATTTTGAACCTTTACTTTGATTTTAGAGTTTTAGTTTTTCTCTTTTCTTTTCTTTTTCTTCTCTTTTCTACCATTTAAGTCCTTTTTCCATTATTCAAAAGGTGAACTTAGGAATATTATTTTTATGTGCCATTTGACCAGAGGCTTGCTCATGCCAAGGCAGGAGCTTAGCCCAAAATTTGGCTCAAGGTGATTTTTCTATAATTTATTAAAAATGTTCTTATCTTTTGCCTAAAAACAAACTAAATTCCTACAAAAAAAATAATTACAAGGTTTCTGTCCACACCACTTGGCACAGTGACTTAGGGTACCAAGAGTGACCTCTCTGCAAGTTTGCATGGTATATTGATTTTGGTGGTTATTTTTGGGGAATTTCATCATGTTTAAAATACCAAAAATTATTTAGCCATTTTCCAGTGTCCAAAAATTACCATTTTCATTTTTCTAAGGTTCTAATGTCTTGATTAAGTTTCTGTGTGAAGGAGGTGATTTTGCACTGAGTAAATTATTTTCTGTGATTATTTTCCAAACAGCAGGGTATATGTTTCGAAAATCATAACCCTAAATCCACTGGGAATTTTTGTGCACCCTTTGGGCATTAAGCTAATGACAATCACACTAACAACATATCGCCAAGCCAGCTCCAGTGCATGTGTAGATTTTGAACTATGATGAAAAAAGTGTCCAAACTGATTTGAATTTATATTTCAAAATCTACAGCTCAACTGAGTGAGGTGCAAAAGGAAGAAGTTGGACTTCTTGAATCACTGGTCACTACAAATTGGTTTGGCATTTTTCTGATTTTTCTACGATTTTCTACGAATTTTTGAAGATCTCAGCGAATTAAACCTAAAAGATAGAATCTATTTTACGCAGTGAACCCTGAAGTTTTGAATCTCTTGCGGAAAAAGTCCCTGCATTTTACAGTCGGCCCCCTGGAAAGAGGTAGATGATGCACTAAAGTGTCCTCGAGTTCGCCGGCGTGCTTACGCCGGCAAACGCGGCGAGACCGGCCGGGAAAGTAGGGGGAAACGGAGAGGGGGCTCACCGCGGTTCCCCCTTTTAAGCTAGGCTCGAGGTCGGGATGCCGGAATCCGTGCTCGCGACGACGGTGGCGGCTCGGCAACTCCGGCGAGCGAGCGCACCGGCGACGCCGGCGAGAGGGTCGCGGGAAGTGCGTCGGTGAGCACCAGTGCGGCACGGGGAACGTTGGTGCCCTCGGTTCGGCCGGAGGAGGAGCGTACGAGCTGTGCACTCGTCGCGGCGGGCGGCGGAAAGCTCGGGCTTCTCCGGCGAGCTGCGGTGGCGGAGGCGGAAGGGAGGGGAATGGCCGGTGAGTGGCAGTGCGAGAGATGGGGTAAGCTAGTTGAGAGCCTCGGTTTGGCCGGAGGAGCAGTGGAAGAGCTGCCCACGAGAGCGAGCTCGGCGGCGGCTCTGCGGACTCCGGCGAGGGTTTTCCGGTTGGAGAGGGAGGGAACTGTTTGGCGGGCTTAAGTAGGAGTGAGAGGGGAGGAAGAGGGTGCTCGGGCGCAGCACGGGATGGAGCTGGGGCAGCCTCGGTGACGTCTCGCGGCGACAGGGGCTCTGCCGCGGCCGTTGGCGCCGCTTCCAGCGTCAACGCCGCGCAGGCGAGCTGCAGGCGGCAGGCGCGCGCGGGAGGCGGAGGAGACAATTCCGGGGAGGAAAAAAGGGGCACGCGGGGCGCAAAAGTCGCGCGACGGACCGATGGGCAACGGCGGCGGCGCTTTTGTCCGGCGGCTCGCGCGCGACGCGACGGCGAGGCGAGGGTTCAGCGCTACAGTGCAACCCCGGGCCACGCGACCTTGCCAGAAGCGTTGCACCGGAGCGGGGACACACAGCCGCGCCATTGCGCGGCTCAGGCGAGGACGGACGGCGACAGGAGCTGCCGGCGGCGAGCTCGGGCACGCGCGAGCGCGGAGTGAGCGACCCGTGAGCGCGCCTCTGCCGGGCAAAGGGTCAACTTGGTTGGCATGGCTCAAACTCCAAAATTTTGAACGTGGCTCGAAAATCTTCCAACATGAAAGTTGTTTAGAATTTCATGAGACATGTCCAGTACTGAAGATTTTGAGAAACAGTTGAAAGTTTGGCCGTAATTCAAAAGGGGTAAATTCCCTGTTTTGAACTGAATTTTTGAAATTCGAGGGGCTAGATGGCAAAATTGGCCAAGTGCCAATTGAGGCAAACCTCAGAATGTAAAGATGAAACAACTTTGCTTTTTGATATTTGTATGTTATATGGTAAAATCTTGAGATTTGGCTTAAGATCCGCAGTTTCAGGCTTTGAATTTGAATTGGAAAATTCAAATTCCAGAGGGTTAGGGTTTGAATTTGAGAGCTTCCAAGCATTCTTAGGCTATGGTTTGAACCAGGGAAGTTTCTTGGTTGACTTATACTCCAACTTCCATTTGCACAGCTTTTTAAGTTCTTAGGAAGTTTTTCAAGTTTCTTCATTGCTCCGTTTAAACGGTTTATTGATTCCAAATGGATAAATTTTTCCCTTGTTTCTTTTAATTCACTTTTGAAACTGTGCTTAGCTTAACTTAACCTCTATTTTTAAAGTTAGTAACGACCAGGGTGTAAGCCTACCCCGCCTTAAAAGAATCTCGTCCCGAGATTCGGAATGCTAGAAAGTGCGAACATGCGGATTCCTGGTGGGTGGTGAGAAATCCAGGATAATGGCGATTAAGATATTC